>JABCRI010000525.1:0-58374 GCA_015143295.1 Tetracentron sinense
TGCACTAATGGGCCTATTTAAGATCTGGTTGAATGAGGCGTGCATGTTCTAATAAGTCCTACTATCATGAGGATGTTGTCCTACAGCATCAAAGAGTGGTTAGAATTGGATGGAGGAATATTCGAGTAGTGAAATAGGGTTTTGCAGAAAACGGGGACCACCGATTCTCTCGTTGATAACCTCCGATCGACCGGCCTTATACCGTCACTGTAGCTATCGACGTTTAACATTTTTGTATTGGGGGAAAAAATTCCAAAGAGGGTGTTTTTCAACCGGATTCTCTCAGTTGAACCACCGATCGACCAGTCTTCAGGCACCGGTATTCGCGCGTCTTACCACTGATCGATCGTCATACTCAGATTTTCTTCATTAAGGATGTTTAAGACTTTAGCCACTACCCTTTGGCCTATATTGGGCTGGTTCGTCCGCCTTAGGATTTCATAAACCCTTTGTGCCCTATTTTGAGAGCTTTTGAAGAGGAAGAAGAAGGAGAAGCTAGATTGTTGCTATGCTTGAAGAAGATCGAGAGCTTCCATTCCTTTGTGGTGCTTCCTTAGCCAAGAACTCAAGGTTTTTCAACAATGTTCTAAAGCTTTTGGACATCAATGTCACGATTTTCACCAGGTAGATACACTCTACCACCAATCTTGGATGTAAGATATCACTATTATGCATTCTATGTGTTTGTGTAAATGCCTCTAAGGGTTCTTGGGTGTTTTGAACATGTGATCATTCTCGTATGCTCATATGCTCGCATGTCTCGCATAAACCCGATGTTTTTCCATGAATTTCCGTAATTCTACGAAAAGGGTTTTCAATAAATGACTTATTCAAAGGGACGATTCTAAGCAATTCCATGATTTTCTAAGATCGGTTCACTAGCTCTAAGGATCATAATACACACTCACAAGACTCCATGATATCTCTAAGATCGTCTTGCAAGCTCTAAGGATCATAAACGAAATGCTCTAAGATCTCTATAGTATTGGCTCCATGAATATGCTCTATGGTATCTCTATTTCTCTACGGATCATAATGACTCTACGAACTCTACGAACTCTAATGAACTCTAAGAAATCACAAGGCTAGGTATTATCGCATGACTCCAACACGGTTATGGTTTTGGTTTCGGATTCAGATTTCATCACGTATGCTATACATGGTTTCCCCCCGCTTGGATATGCTTTTAGGATTTCAGTCTCCATGATTCGTATACTCTATGTACTATTGCTTTATTGTTAGTAGCTTGTATACGCTGAGTATTCCATGCACAGCGATATTTTGTTATCATCGGTAGGTGCTCGGTTCCCTTTGACTATGTGGCACGAAGCCTTGGGTAGAGGAGGAGTACTTCAACCCGGAGCCTTCCATGGATCACTACCAGGACGATGGTTCGGTAGCTAGGTGTCGTGACTTCTATTTCTGTTGATCGACAGTAGTTAGAAAGATATTTGATACTATGTTTGATAAGTGAGAGTGGGACTTGTTCACTCCACCTTTTGGATACATACAGTTGTATTTTATTGGCTCACGTTTGGATCAAGTTATAGGAGTATTTTACCTTGCTTCCACTATGTTTGGTAAATTGTGGCTTCCGCTATGTTTAGTGTATTTTGTTTCGCTGTGCATATAATCGTTTCCACTATGTTGTCTATGTACTCTGACAGGTTTCCATGTGTGCCTTATGTATCATATTGGAGGTATAGTATGGCAATCTCGAGTCAAATATCCCTACACCTGGGGGGTATTTTGGGTCACAACAGTTCCATCATAGTCCGGGCATTAGTCAAGTGATTTAAAAAAAATGAAAGAAAGTGCAAAGTAGGTGTGATGTGTATGTGTGAGTGGTACTAGTATGTTCCGTTCAAACATAGTTCTGGTACTAGTAATGCATGTGATGAATATGGTAATTATAAAGAGAAATGCATGTGTGATACACGTTATAATTAAAGAGAAAAGACATGATGTAAATGATGAAAGTATGGTTTTAAAGTAAAGTTTGAAAAGCATGTGATATTGAAAAGTATAGGCTCATGATACACTACAAAATAATGTTTTTTATCGGGGGTTTATAACCGCCAATATATCTAGAAAAACTGCTGGTATACGATATACCGACGGTTAATGGTTTGCCGGTATACACCTCGTCAGTAATACTAAACCAGCGTATATTACGGCGATGCAATAAACTGCCGGTATAGATCTATATGTTTACTGGCGGTTTATGAAATTGTTAGAAGTGTTACCAGCGCAACATAGGCTTTGTAATGGAGGTCTGTAATCGCCGGTATTGAGTTTTAGGTGGCAAGCATGTTAGACCACCGGTAGTAAGGTATGTTAATATAGCGACAGTTGCTCAAAAAATATGCCTGCTAAAAATGTTTTTTCAGAAAATCTGAAAATCATTTTTTTCATGTGTTTGTAACCATAATAACTATATTTCTCACCTGTAATCAACAAATAATAAATACAATACAAATTCCCAACTATAAAATCTAATATTTTAAATATTTACACATAATTACATTGAATACCAAGTTAAAGTCTACAAAACATCTCGTGAACAAATTAAAAAAATAAACTACATCTAGTTCTCAAAGTTTACAAAACATCCATCTCCAAATACATCTTGTTCTCAATGCACTATACATATTGAGCAAAAAGTTTACAAATACATCCTTCTCCAACTAAAATATAAGAAAAATATAATCCCACTATGCCCGGGGGTCATGATCCATGTCTGAGAGGTGAGTGCTGGCGACTGTTTCCTGCAAGAACAAATGGAAACATTTGTCAGTTTTGGTCAAAATATAACCAATAATTATGAACAGAGTGCAACAATTTTGTAGAAGTTCCCTATATTTTAGTTGGAGATTAATAATATTAAATCAAATAAAAAACAGGTGGATTTTATACCATTGTGTGAATAAGGTAGCCTGTATAAGGTATCCTCTAATACAGACTATAAACATACTTTTCTTCAGAAATGGAAAAAAGAATTCTCGACCAAAGGGGTAAGATCCCATCAGTGCTCTTCCCAAGAGCAGAGGAAGATTGATGGATGGGTGGGATGCAATAGAGAACAAGAAATCTACTACTAAAATCAGAGACATGGCGGTAACACCCAAGCAAAACTCACCACCTACTTATGTAGAGATTGTGGAGGAGATTATTAAAATCTACAGATCATTACCACAAAGACCCACTGTTAGACATATATGCCCACAAAAGCCATTTTGGGGTTGTATTAATCTACTTTATTAAAGAAAAGCATATTTAAAATCACACATTGTCTTCTACTTTGGGTAATATATTATACAGTATCTCATAAGATGAAATTACTTTGTCCTTTAGGTAACATTGTAGGAAAACCATCCAGCTGGTTCTGAACCAAATGCTAAGGAGATATGGTTTTCTGATTTCTTATAGGCTTAGAATTGTTCTAAGTTATTTAAGATACATTTGGACAATGTATTCTACTAATTTACACATGGTTAGTTCCATATGATGGAATTTTGAATCTCAAACATTGAGAGAAGGGTCTCTTAGATTAAGATGTGGATATAAGTAACAAGTACTTATATTGCAACATGATCTCATAATGGATACCCTTAGAAATATACTATCTATTTATTTAGGGTAGTATAGTTGAAAGAATGTCCTTAACCTGAGAGGTCGACATATTCTCTAGTAATTGCCTATATAGCTTTGATGTAGCCAATCGTTAATGTCCAACACACCGGACTAAATACGGGCTCGTTGGGTGATGTATGCTATAATTGAAGAAGTGGGTGCACGCTCAACAAGGACTCCACCAGTCTTCATTTAGAGTAATTTATATTAAGTTGATACTTGTCAAACCGGACTTGGAAAACCAGCACTAGTGTTTATCGATGAAATTGTTTTATCAAAAATGTTATTTTCTATGTAAAAGAAAAGTAATAATTACTATTATTTCTTTTAAATAATTTCAAATAGTATTTGAAAGTCCTAGTTTGACTAAAAGTATCAAAGAGAAAGAGTTTTCAATATAGGCTAGGGATTACAGACAATATAAGATATTGTCCTGTAAGCTTATAACAATATTAAATGGTAAAAGAACGTGTCTATAAACAAATTTTGTAATAGACAATACCTGCAAGTAATTCTCTATTTTTTGGGAGTTAGTCACATTGAGTTCATGGACATTATTATGATTAGTGGAAGTCCAGGGACCTAGATGAAATTCTAAGATCCTAATGGAGTTGTAGGAAAGTGTTTCCTAGCAACAAGGCTTAACCAATCCGGTAAACCTCTTGATCCCAGAACTGGATATAGAAGTTTAGATCTCACACACTAGGACCTTCTTAAAACTTTTAATTTAATTAAGAATTAAATTAATTAATTTCTCCATGTATTTCACTATATGGTATAGTGAAGCTCTTATAGGTGAAATCACATAAGATGTGATTAACTAAAAGGGTAGGACCCATATGAGATTTTGATAAAGATCAAAAGGTGACTAACAAGGAGTACTCCAAAAGGGGTGCGAGATATGTGGGGCCCACCTAGGGTGGGACACCCCACATTAATTATAATTCACAATTATCTTTAATTGGTTACTAATGGTTAGTTACTAATTAATGATTTGTTTCCTAATAGGATTATGAATACATAATGAGAATTAAATGAGATTTCTAATTAGATTAGAAGAGTTTCTATTTTGATTTAATTGGAATTTCGATTTGATTTAATTTGTGAATTTTTGGATTTGTATTTGATTATGAGAATCGATACAGTTTTAGTGTTTGGGTCATAACTCTATTACTGTAACTCCAATTTTTGTCCGTAAGTACATCGTTTCGAAACCGTCGAAAAATAATTTTGGTCTAGTATTTTTATTATGAGATTTTTTTCCCCGATAATGTCCTTGAGGTCACCACGTTCCCTATTGATACCCCTTAACTATGGTTAAGATTTACCCACCTATCCTTGGTTTTAAAAAAATATATCATTTTTTTTTCAAACCCTAGCTAAAATTTACTAACTCCTAAGGTTAAAAAAAATTTAATATTTTTTTCTAAAAACTAAGGATAAGTAGGTGAACCTTAAGATTGGGTGAATTTTAACCATAGTTAAGGTGTTTCAATAGGGACATGTGGTGACCTAAAGGGCATAACTGGACTCCATTAGAGGGCCCACTATATATTTGACAAACAAATTGGGGGGGGGGGGGCGGGACACTACATATATAAGAAAAAATAATTTCGGGGGGGCCAAGTATATTAAAAAAATTTGAGGGGCCCACCAGTTCATACCACATCATGAAGGTACATGGCCCCCCCGCCCCCTGGCTCTGCCCCTACATGGATGATCATGTGAGACTCGTGTCCTTAACAACTTCTGCTGTGAACAATGAGCTTGAGTGCCATGGTAAACTTTCATTAGGGTTATTTCTTAGATTCCAATATCAATACATCGAATTTCACCAAAGCCACCCGTATAACTAAGGGTTACAAATTCAAGGCTTTGATATAATCTTTCAAGTATTTACAATTTAAAATTGGCATCATAATGCATAATTACTCATAATTTACATCTCAACAATAGAACAATAATACTTACAATATGCTATCAGAATCAATTCATATAAACATGGTTATCAACATTAAGGTATATCCAAAGCATAATCATCATTCTAAAAATTGTAATTCCATCATCATAAGTCCATAACCATAATTTCATCATCATAAGTCTATAACCCCAATTTCTTAATAATCATTTAATTTTTATATAATAATTATCATGATTATTATTAATCCAAAAATCATAAAACAATAATATATCATTATATTCTTCCAATATCAATAATAAATCATCAATCACATCCCTTTTCCATAATGAAAGATCAAGTCATATTCTTTAACAAAACATGAGAATAACATACAAGCATATCCAGATCTTATACTTATCATAACATCATTAAAATTATGGTACATGGTACCTTTCTTGATTGTTTCCCTACGATCTTTCACTTTAGAATGACTTTGGAGTGATCTTCAATCTCTCACTTCTTCTCTAATGAGAACTCCTTGAGAAACCCTAGGTTTTTCTTCTATTTTTCTCTCTAATAAGTTTTAAAATTATAAAATACCTAAAATCCACGATCTAAGGTCCTTATATAGGCAATACTAGAGTTGGAAAGTGATTAGAATTGCTAAAAACACTATTCACGCGATTACTATTCATCCTATTTACAGTTTTGCCACTAAATTTTGAATAATTCTATACAGCTCAATTCTTATCGGATTAACCTTACATTTGAACCATACCTACTTTAGGTCATATAGAATCTACCTTAAAATTTTCATAAATTTTGGATTATGGAAAATGACCAAAATATCCCTCTTATGATAGAGGTAATTTTGCCTATTTTGACTATTTTCTTTGCTTTAAACCTTAACTATTGATCATGCAATACTTATAACTTTAGTTATAACTTTATATAAAAATATTTAAACATAGTTAATCATCAATTAAACATTCTTGGGCATCAATTAACATTAATTGTAATGTTTTAAGCAAAATCTCCATATTTTTATTCAATGTGCACTAGTTTCAAGAAAAACATGTTTTGAGTCTCTACAAGCTCTTGTTCATAGTTAATAATGATCCATTGAGAGAGGTAGTGGCCATTGCAAGAGGCACAAAAGACTACACCTATCATGGTATTAGTGTACCACCTCAGCATTTTCTAAAATAATAATCGAGGTGTTATTCTGAAGCAGAAAGGCGCTTTAAGGAGTTTTTAGGATTACTCCTTAATTCACTTTCTCTTTCCGAATCTTGAAATTTTCCTCTTGAAATTTACTTGTTGATACAAATATATCATTTTCTATTTCTAAATTATAAGAAAGAATTGCTAATATCATTCATCATTCAAATTTGTGGTTACAATAAACAATACGACTATTGATATATTAAATGTATCCTGCCATGAATTACAAGATCACCAATAATTAACAATTCTTACAAGAATCTTGTATCCTACAAAGGAAAAATGATATTTTAGCAAGTTGGGATTGAGAGCAAGTAGTAGGTTTGGAGGTTTGGATTGCTAAGCTCCATCTTGAAGAAGAGTGCTCCAAATTATAAAACGTATATATGAAAGGAAAATGCTAAACTTATCAGCGGTTTCCATTATCTAACGAAATGGCTGATTCTCATTGTTCCATGCCCAATTTTTTAACACTCATCAATTGTAGTTAAGATTCATTGACCCCTAGGGTTATGCAATCCAACTTGGTTTTTAGAAAAAAAAATCTCAACTTTATTTTAGTTAATCTTATCCAGGGTTAAAGAAGTGTTTAAAGGGACATGAGGGTAAGTTAAGCAGTGGACCCTGGGTCCACTTATCACTACTCTATGTAAAATGTAAAAATACTCCCATGTGTCACAATGAAATTAGAGCAGACCATGTGAGAGTTAATCGATAGAACTTATACATACAAAGCGCCTATGGAGAAGGTACAGTCTCGGCCCTAACTGAGATCATCCGTTTTTTTTTCGGCATTCTAGGGGACCAAAAAATTTGATTACCTTCTTCCTACTCGTCTTGTGAAAGTTTTTTCGTTTTCAGTAAAATAACATGATTCAGGTTAAATAACCTGAGTCATGTTATTTTAACTATATCACTTAAAATAACATGATTCAGTTTAGTTCACCTGAATAAGTTAATTTATATGGTTAATTTGATTTTAAGCAACGTGATTTACGTTATTTTAATTGAATCAGTTAATTTGTATGCTTCACCAAAAATAACATGATTCGCGTTATTTAAATAGATTCAATTAAAATAACCTGAATCAGTTAATATGTATGGTTCACTAAAAAATATCGTAATTCATGTTATTTTGAAAGACTCAATTAAAATAACCTGAATCAGTTTTTACCATATCAATAAGTGGCTAGTGATTTTAAGTTAGATGCTGCCACTAATAGGGACGGATTCGAATAAGTCAGAGACCATGTGGTCTAAGAAGCTTTATCCTACACCAAAACAAGGAAATTGGGACACGAAAAAATCCTTCATGGAATTGTTACTTGACAGTGTTTACAGTAGTAACTCCATGTATCATTCTCAAACGACTAACGTAGACCACAAGATCTTGTTAACAACCAACTACTCCAAAAGACGGCTATAAATACCCCTCACATCTCTCCTGGACTCACACGCTTGTGGATATAATTTCAAGCAATCAAACCCATTATCTGGCATGGCATCACTACCCTCTCTTGTGTTCTCGGTACGAAGACAGCAACCCCAACTGGTCGGCCCAGCTAAACCCACCCCCCAAGGATTCAAGCATCTCTCAGACATCGATGATCAACAAGGTTTTCGCTTTCATATTCCAGTAATTCAGTTTTATCATAACAATCCCTTAATGGTAGGGAAGGATCCTGTGCGGGTCATCAAAGCAGCACTCGCAGAGGCACTCGTCTTCTACTACCCGTTTGCGGGTAGGCTTAGGGAAGGACCCGCCCGGAAACTAATGGTGGATTGTACTGGCGAGGGAGTCTTGTTCATAGAGGCTGATGCTGATGTTAGGCTCGACCAGTTTGGTGATTCAATTCAACCGCCGTGTCCTTGCTTTGAGGAACTCCTTTATGATGTTCCCGGCTCCGGAGGTGTCCTTGACTCCCCTCTGTTGTTGATTCAGGTGAGCTGATTGAACAGAGAAGTTTCTACTCATCTAGTAGTTCCTGTCCCCGTCTAGTATAACGCTCAAAATGGCGGTTACTCTTGCTCCCTTCTTTTTCTTATATATATATATTTTTTTGGGACTTTGCTACTGTGACCGCAAAGGGCCAAGACTGCAAAGAGCCGAGACCACACTCAGACCGTGCTTGTGATGCACTAAATTTTGAGATCTGTGCATCACATGCAGAGTCTTGGTGTGGTCTCGGCCCTTTGCGGTCTCACTAGCATTTTCCTATTTTCTAAATGAGTCAAATCCTCTACGGTGATAATCGGATTTGGCAAATCCGGTTATCACCCTTTGATGTGGCCATGTGTCCTCTTTGACACCCCTTAACTGTGGTTTTAGATTCGCCCATTCCTAGGGTTCACCCATCCATCCTTGGGTTTTTTTTTTTTATATTAATTATCTTTTTAAAATATTTTAATATTTAAAAAACCCTAAAAACAATTTTTTAATTTAAAAAAATAGAATTAATATTTTTTTTAAAAAAAACAAGGATGGGTGGGCGAACCCTAGAGGTAGGTGAATCTGAACCATAGTTAATGGGCATCAAAGGGGATGCGTGGCCACCTCAAAGGGTGATAACCGGATTTGCAAATCCGGTTATCACTGCAGAGGATTTGACTTGTTTTTTTAACTCTTCTTTTAACTTTGGCTAACAACTTTAACTTTTCTTTTACGGTTAATATTTTTCTAAAAGCTAAGTTAAATGGTTGAATCGTAAGAGTGAATTTGTAAGTCTTAAACACAATTAAGGGTATTAAAAGAGACACTTGTTAACCTGTGGCAAGGAGTTTCAACTTGAGAGAATTCTGAGTCTTTTCGCTGAGAGAGGCAGCACCCACTGCAGAAGGCTCAAAAACTACCCATACCATGTTATTCGGAGATCGGAGCACAGCAAATCAGGATTGAACTCCAGGAGAGTTCAATCACACCCATAGATCAAAACTTGTCCCTTTTAATCCTTATTAACAATGGTTAAGATTTCCTAATCATTAGGATTCACCAATCTATCTTGGTTTTTAGAAAATATTATTTTTAAAATTTAATCTTAGGGTTAAAATTTTTTAGCCCTACGGTTCTAAAACAAAGTTAGGTTGTTGAACATTACGGGACATGTGTCGAGTCTGTTGACTTATGGGTGCGATTGAAATCCCCGACAATCGCGATTGGTTAAGATTGGATCTCTGTTATATCACATCAGTATTTTCTATTGAAAATAAATGCCAACCATACTCTCACAACCCCTTGTATCAGCCAACCTGTCGTCCCTAACGCCCCATAATAATGGTTTACCACATCAGCACATTGACCCCTTAAGCCTAAAGCTCACGTCATGGAACAATGATTCACGGAAAGCAGGTCAGTGCAAAAGGGCCTAAACCTTAACCTAGGTTGGTTACAATTTGAACCTTAATCCTAACCATAACCTAAAATACCCTTCCTGCTCTAACAAATTAGCTTTCTAGGGTTCATGCTCCCCTCAGATTTAAAAAAAATATTAAGGAAACACTCAAAAACTTTCTAGTTTTCATAGTTCCCTCCTTAGATTTTAAAAAATAATAATAACACTCAAAAAATTTCTAATGTTCATGTTCCTCTCCTCAAATTAAAAAATAAAAATAATAAGGTCAAACTAGAAAACAAGCTAAGATTAAAGTTTAGGACCATTGTAGTCCAACTTGCACGAATTTATGGATTTTGCATCTTTTATTGTGGGAACCAAATACTCTACAGTTATAATCGGAATCAGAATCCGGTTATTATGCCCATTAGAGCAAAGTTATTTTTGTGAGCTACAACACTAAAATTTGTAAATCGGGTGTACACTTACCAAACCAAATCTTTATCTCTCCCTTTCTTTTTGTGGTCGCACACAAATAATAAAATAATTTTCTCTTTCATTTCCTTTTTTATTTTCCTACATAAATAATAAAATAATATTTATCTTTTTTTTTATTATTAAATTAATGAAGCTGGTAAGAGTGTTTTAAAAAAAAATGGATAGTTAAAATAGAAGAAAATGAGTTTTGGCTATTTTGGTGAGTAAAATTTGGTGAGGATGCTAGGAATGCTATTCAATAGTCAAGAGTCTCTTTTGACACCCCTTAAATGTGGTTAAGATTTACCAATTCCTAAGGGTCCACCACCCATCATTGGTTTTTAGAAAAAATATTAAAATATTTTTAAAAACGAATTAATATTTTTTTTTAGTAATTGATCTTCCCTTAAGTGTAGGTGACCCGTCTAATGTGTGGAGGATTCATCTTGGCCCTCCGACTAAACCACACCATTAGTGATGGACCCGGATTGGTCCAGTTCATGAACGCAGTTGCAGAGATCTCACGAGGGGCACAGACACCATCTGTGCTACCTGTGTGGCAGAGGGAGATCCTCAATGCCCGTGTGCCACCGCGTGTGTCGTGCGTGCATCACGAGTACGGTGAGGAGGATGACACACCTGTTCGAGCCGATGACATGACTCAGGGATCCTTCTTTTTTGGGCCCAAAGAGTTATCAGCCATTCGGAAGCTCTTGCCACCACACCTCCACAACTCTTCCACGTTCGAGGTACTAACAGCATTCCTATGGCGATGCCGCACGATTGCACTACAACCAGACCCTAATGAGGAAGTTCGTGTGCTATGCATTTTCAACGCCCGTGCCAAGAACCCCTTGTTACCGTTGCCCGCCGGATACTACGGTAATGCATTTGCTTTCCCAGCAGCATTTGCAACGGCCGGGAAGCTGTGTAAAAATCCATTAGGATACGCATTGGATTTGGTGAGGAAAACGAAAGCTAGTATGACGGGAGAGTATATAAGATCGGTAGCGGATTTAATGGTGATGAAGGGTCGACCCGTCTTTAAGTTGGTGGGAACCTACATCGTTTCGGACGTTACACGCGCAGGGTTCAGAGAGATAGATTTTGGGTGGGGTAGAGCGGTCTACGGTGGTCCTGCAGCAGCCAGCCCCGAAATGATCAGCTTCTTTATTCCCTTTAAGAATAGCAAAGGAGAGGATGGCATTGTAGCGCCGGTTTGCTTGCCACGGCAGGCAATGGAAAGGTTTAGGGTGGAGCAGGAGAGAATGATTGGAGAGCCTATGGATATGGAGGGTTCCATCACTAAGAAATCCCCTTCCATAATATCCTCGCTCTAAAGCAACTAGCAGAATGGCCAAAAAAAACCCGTGAATTTGTATGTGGATGGCCTGGTAAGAGATTTACAATTTGGGTTTGATCCATTTGACGGATTCTTAACCCTTGATTGAATTATAACAAGTGTAAGTGCTTTTAAGATGATATGATCCAATAATATAAGGAATTTCATGATCTTGGTTTAAATTATAAACTCATCGAGTAAACATTCTTAATTTTCGGATGGCGCCCACTTGTTGTATCACCTTAACCAATCTTTTATTACAAACAAAACGATTTGATTTACGCAAGATTTGTTTCTTTTCAAAGAGAGATTTGGGAGGTGTTGGACTCTCGAATGAGCCCAAAATGTGTAGATCTGCCTTTAATGAGATCTAATTCTATCATTTTCTCATTTAATTTCACATTTTTTATTTTGGAAGAGAACCAAGCACATAACAAATGATATCAGAGTCGCGTTCCTGTGGCCATGGTTTATGGTGTACAACAAAAGAAGAAAGAAGACGAAATTGAAGATCAAGATGAAGAAGAAATATATATATATTTATATATATTCTTAACTTAACCTTAAGGACAAGGTTAAATTAAGGTGGGTAGAATGTTATGTGCTAATCTAGTAGGTTTAATGAGCATTGTAAATGGTAGTTATTAAAAGAATTGGAAAACTTACTTTCTCTTCTTCCATTGATTTGTATTTATAGATGTTACAACATCTAATATCATCCAAGGGAATTTACAGTGAGTTTAGGAAAGACTACAAATTGAATCCAATGAGAATATATGCAAATCTTTGCTATGTTGGTAACTGGATCCGTTTGGGGATCATTTAATGAGTGTTGTAAATGGGTAGTTATTAAAAGAATTGGAAAACTTACTTTCTCTTCTTCCATTGATTTGTATTTATAGATGTTACAACTTCTAATATCATCCAAGGGAATTTATAGTGAGTTTAGGAAAGACTACAAATTGAATACAATGAGAATATATGCAAATCTTTGCTATGTTGGTAATTGGATCTGTTTGGGGATCATTGGAGAATCTCCAAGAATAGAAGGAGGGTGGCCACGATTGGAACGAGAGGTGGCACCATGCTTAGCTGTTAATACTCCCTCTCAAGTTGATGGCGAATGAGAAATTAAGCAACTTCAATTGTAGGAAACGAAACCGTGGGCTAGGGAGACCCTTTGTGAAAATGTCGGCTAGCTGTTGGTAAGTGGAGATAAATAAAATTTGCAAATCCCCTTGAACAACACGTTCACGAACGAAGTGGTAATCGATCTCTATATGCTTCGTACGAGCATGGAAAATTGGATGAGGCCATATAGGTGGCACTAACATTGTCACAATAGAGACACATAGGTGAGCCCAAACTAATGCGAAGATCATAGTGAAGCCACACCGTTTCAGCAGCGGTAAAAACCAAGGCCCAATATTCTGCTTCGGCACTGGAGCAGGACACAGTTTTCTGCTTCTTGCTGCACCATGAGATAAGATTGGGACCAAGAAAAATACAGAAACCGGTGGTAGAGCGACGATCATCTGGATCTCCTGCCCAATCGGTATCAGAATAAGCAGTCAAAGTAAGGTCATTAGAGGGACGAATAGTCAAGCCATGATCAAGATTCCCTTTCAAGTACCGAAGAATGCGTTTGGCAGCTTGGAGGTGGAGGGAGGTGGGGCGATGCATGAACTGGTAGGCCTGATTAACAGCAAAGGTTAAATCAGGCCTAGTGAGGGTGAGATACTATAGGGGCCCTACTAACTGGCGATAGGCTGTGGGATCCTCGAGAGGAACACCATCAAGAGGTGAGAGCTTGGAGTGGAGAGCAACAGGGCTAGAGCAGGGCTTGGAGCCAATCATGTCATGCTTGGTGAGTATGTCCAGAGCATACTTCTTTTGGGAAAGAACAAGGTCATTAGCAGAGCAATTAACTTACATCCCGAGAAAATAGTGAAGAGGACCAAGGTCCTTCATGTGAAATGAAGAGGCCATGTCGGTGATGAAAGACTGAATGAGAAAGTCTGAAGTCCCTACGAGAATAATATCATCCATATAGAGGAGCAAGATCAAGGTACCAAGAGTAGAGCAGAAGATAAACATGGAGTTGTCGGCCTTGCTACATATAAAGTCGTGCACAAGTAGATAAGATCAGCTAAACTTTTGAAACCAAGCGCGAGGGCCTGCTTGAGACCATACAAAGCTTTGTGGAGACGACATACATGAGTCAAAAAAGCATGATCGAGAAACCCAGGAGGTTGAGACATAAAAACTTCTTCTTCAAGGTCGCCATGGAGGAAGGCATTACTCACATCTAGACGACATACATGAGTCAAAATCCATGCACCATGAGTTAGGAGGACCGTCCAGAAAGTTAGACTCAACAGTAATAAGTACTTCAAAGTATCTCATACCTTGAGTACCGCCACCACCCTTCTTAAGAATTACGAGGTAAGTCCTTCAATTCCTCTTCCAGTGGCCTATTTTACCACAGTGGAAACACTTTCCATTGCCTTTGTTTTCCTTACCAGTATCTCCTGAATAACCTTTGGCAACTTTTGTCTTACCCATATTATCTTTAAACTTACCTTTACCCTTATTCTTCTTTCTAAATTTTTTAGAACGAATGGAGGTATCAGGTTTATTGATAGTTAAAATTTCACCATTTGTTGACTTTTTGATCAAATCTTCTGCAGACACTAGTGAATTCATAAGCTCACTTAGTGACATTTCACTCTTGTTTATGTTATAATTTAACACGAATGCATTGAAGGACGAAGGGAGTGACTGCAGAACAGTGTCAACCTGAGTGATGACATCCATCTCTCCACCAAGAATTTCCAGTTCATTCAATAGGCCCATCATCTTAATGATGTGCTCCCTGACTGGAGTTCCCTTAGTCATCTTGGTGTTAATAAGGGATTTCAATTTTACTTGTCGAGCTGACCTATTTTGCTCACCAAACATCTCATATAGGTTTTGCAAAATGTTAGAAGCCTTATCCATGTGTTCATGCTGGTTTTGCAAGATGTTAGACATCGAAGTCAGAATGTAACACTTGGTTATCTGATTGGACCTCTCTCATTGCTCTAACTCAGTCTTTTGGGCCGGTGAAGCATCTGGAGAAATTTCGAGTTTAGGTGTCTTAAGACATAGGTCAAGGTTATCAGCAGCAAATACTATTCTAATTTTTCTTTTCTAGTCTACATAGTTAGTTCCTACTAACTTTTCATCATGAAGAATTTCAATCAATGGGTGTAAGCCTGTCATGATCTAATCAAATGACAAAAAAGATAGTATTAGGGATCTATTGTATTCATTAATACCTATTAGATTATGGGTCTATTTTTAATGGTATTGCCAATTTGGGAAAAAGCAATTGGCATCGAAAACCTAGACACTGGCTTAATGTGATCCTACCTTTGGGCACAATATCACATCGCCTTGAATAGGTAGATAGAAGCTATCTTCTCCAATTTCACAGATCATATCTTGTGAATCCTGGAGCATTCGATCTACTGTCTGACCTATAAGGGATGTTATGCTCACGCTTTGGCGTTATTGTATGATATCTCTTATTCATGTGCCCACCTACCATGAACCTAATAAACACCTAGCGAAAGCTCATGCTTTGGTGTTATTGCTCCCACTATTTGCTTATTTAGTTTTCACCATGTTCACACATAGGTGAGAGAGATTAGGCTCGGCTTTGGCCTGTCAGCTTACTCACACTCTCCACTAGATGATCACATAGTGTATGGTAGAAAATCATAATACTTTGGGACTTGTCCCAGTCTTATATACACATGATATATCAAGGGCAATTATTTCAACAGAATAATTAAACATATAAACAGATATCATCTCATGATAAAATAAACAAGTATCATCTCATGATAATAAAAATAATAATATACGAGATTAATCGTTATGGGTCAATAAATTAAAATGCATGGATGCAAGAGACTGAGATAAGAATAAAGGTAACTCGCAAACTCCTTCACGATCCCTTCCTTTATCATCTTATCGAGATCATCATCGCAGCATCCTCCTTAACAGCATCTCCACTAATGCATGATAAAATAATGGCATTAGGGAAACCAGTATTCCATTCGTCATTTTTAGGGAAACCGAATGAATCTACCCTTTACAAATTGTCAAAACCTACTACATATTATCCTCTAATATGATTGCATGAATGATAAAAAATTTATCATAAAATATGACTCATAACTATAATCTCATATAAAAAAGATGCTACATGGTAATAGAGTAATTTTTCTTATTTGAAAAAGAATTAAAATTTGATAACAATTATCAATTTGCTCGATAAAATTTATATTTTATATAGATCAAACCTCGAAAAAAAATAAAACAATTATATTTTTCATAAAATAATTTTCATAAAATAATTTTTAAATATAAGATAGAATTTTCTTTAAATCTCTACAATATTTTATTTCTTTCTCGAATGAAAGATCATTTCTCGAATGTAAGATCCTTTCTCGAATGCAAGATCCTTTCATATAGATTGGTTCTACTACTATCCAAGATTAAAATAAAAACTAAGAGAACCGAAAATCCTAAATATGATCTCATCATAAATTAGGGTTTTATAATTTTTTGAATAAAATCTATTTATGGAAAAAATCATATATTAATTATTTTAAACAATTAATATATATATATATATTAAATGATCAAATCATTTAAAAAGAAATTTCAAAATAAACTCGTTATTTTGAATTTAATTATATCACATATAATGCTAGTTTTTAAAATTATTAAATTATCATTATCAAATCTCATTCAATAATATAATAAAATAATTATTTATTTATTCATGTCATGAACAAATAAAATAATAAAAACTACAAGCAATATTAAATAGATCTAAATAAAATTCATCTCATGAATTAAATTATTCATTTAATTACCTTATTAAAATAAACAAAAAATGCTCCCTAACCATGCTCTGATACCACTTGAAGGGAGATCCGGAAAAAAAATTTATGCAAAAACTGGATCCCCTAGATCTTAACACCATAGAAAGCATAAAATTCTATCTAAAAGTTTTAGGTATATCACCTCGGTGAATGATGTTCACCGGTGAAGCTTAATCCACTCGAACCGTCAGAACTCTTTGTAGAGATTTCTCGAAGAAATACTTGAAGCTCGATCCTTGTTCTTCGCTAACCCCACGAAGCTTTAGACTCTCTCTATGGAATTGATGAAGCAAGAGGAAGAAGATAGAGTAATGGTGTAGACTTTTTATCACAAAAAACCTTAAGGTTCAAAACCCTAAAGTAACAAAACCCACTGGAAGCACCGTAGTAGCTCACGAAAATCCCTAGGGTAGACCCTAGGGGCTCACGGTTTGGAGAGAGAGGAGAGGGAGAGAGAAAACATTCTAGAGAATTATCTTATCCCTTATGGTCTAGGTGTTGGTGTATTTATAAACTAGGATCCAATCCTAATCCTACTCCAACTTGATCTTATCCCTTAGGAATTGTTTATCAATAATAACTCTTATTATTAATTAAACATATTCTAATTTAACTATAACTACTTTAGTTATAGTAATCCTACTAATTAAAGAGTCTAAATGAGGATTCCTTAATTAATAAGGATAAGTCAACAACCAACAAAGGGAGGAATCCTACTCAAACTAGGATTCCACAACCAAAGAGCGGGAGGGGGGGGGGGGGGGGGGGGGGGGGGCATGAGCACAAAGGGGACATGAGCTTTGAGGAGTGTTAGACTCCTTTTTGCAATCCAACTTCTTCTCATCTTAATCCTAATTGTAATCCAACCATTGGATTTTAATTCCATAATAAAATGAATTATATTTTAACAATTATTCAATTAACTTAATCCAAATCCAATTAGGATTACTCCAAGGGGTGCCCAACCCTAGGGTTTTAATCCATGGGTTTGGGCCCATTTTAAAGGTCCATATTAAATGGGTTTATGGATATGGGTCAAACCCATTTCCCCTTTAATTATGTTAATTAAATAATTACTAGATTTAAATTAACAATTAATTTAAACCATAGATTAACTTTTAATCTATTTAATTAATGATTAAATTTTAATCACTTAACTAATTGATTAAAATTTAATCAATTATTGAGCTTGTATTTCTTATGTGAGCATCTCCACTGATTGCTTTGGGACATTCTTACCCTAGCTTACCCAATGTTATCTCATTGACCCTAAACAAGAATTACATTGAAATTGCAAGTGATGTAAGATATCCATGTTGCAATTGAATCCCAGTATATGACCATAAACCAATACAGATCCCGCCACATGAACTTTTCAATTTGATTTATCATTCTAAATACATTATCCCTAATGGGCCTTTGAGATTGACATACTATCTAACTCATAGCCCATTGTACATCATCCGGGTTTCCAAGACTTATGATTAAGCCATGAGAAACAATTTCTCGTGAAAAACATTTTGATAAAATCCTTTGATAAGTATAATATCTTTTAATAAAAGTATATTTCAAAACTTATTTTGATTTCAAAATCACCTGCGCAAGATTTGAACTTAATCAATTGTCTTACCCACAACTTAGATAATCTCTCAAATTAATAAGCATGGATTTCTTGTTTGAAATTCATCATAACTCGAATAGCTTTCTGACCATCCAACTGTCATTGTATCATATTCCCTAAGTTAAAAAATAATTTGATAGAATCAAAACAGTCAGATCACTGCTCAGTCATAAATGAACTCATCAGATCTAAGGATCATCGAAACTATTCAATGTGAATGAGAGACCAACTATACGATAGTATGCTTATGCAAGAGGTCTCTCATTGAATGCAACCAGTTAGTGTACATTTAAGCATCCAAATGCTGATGTGTAGTCTCTACTACAATAGTTCGAGATAGAACTACATTTCAACTATTGAGAACATCTTAGCATTCTGGCAGCCATATAAGTAAAGTGCCCAGCTTCACCCACATTTGTGACTATATAAGGTATAAGGAACTGGAAAGTTATATTTGCTTGTGATAATCTAATCACATAACTTTTCTATAATATATCCTATGGACCTTTATCGATATCTCATACCGTATATGTCGCGACCCAAAACCCACCCTAGGAGTTAGAGTGAACTTTGGACGACTAATCATGACTTGCTTGACAACTAACCTGCAAAACCCACAAAGCATATACAATAGAGGATATAAACAGTGGAAACATACTCTAACATAGCACAGCGGAAGACTACCAAACCTCTATGTATATACATACACAAATCCAAGTTTATACAAAAAGCAATCCATACGAAAGTGCGGACATGCCCGCCAAAATACATAAATCTAACTCTCATTTCACCCACAGCTAATCCACTCAGAATCTAACACCACCTACTAATAACCCTCTACGGGAGGTTCCTCCAAAGGCTCCTCAACGTACTCCTCTTCCACCCATGGACCAGGAGCACAAACATCGAATGGAGCAGCAGCTCCCTCAGAACCTGCCGACATAAGAAGTACGGCTGAGCATGGAATACTCAGCGGGTACTAAGCACTAACCAACAGTCATAGCATACAGATAGCATATATAAAGCAGGAAACAATTCAAGCATATAAAGCAGGAATAATTCATATCATGACAATAAAGTAAAGGAGTGTATAATCATGCTTGAATTCATAAAAACCGATAAAACCCTTGAAAACACCGTGCACTTGACTTGACTGAAAATACCATTTCCTTGCTTGAAAACTTGTCATGTTTGTCTTATCTTATCGTATCATGCGTGTCATGTGTGTCATGTCATGTCATGCTTGCTTGGGAAAGTAAACTACTTGTGAGGGAAGGGAGACCCTTCTTCCTAAATGCCCATGCTTGTCATGCCGTGCCATGTCATGCTTGGAACAGTAAACTACTTGTGAGGGAAGGGAGACCCTTCTTCCTAAATGCTCATGTCATGTCCTTTCACTTGTGAGATGTCCTTGTGAGATGTACTTGCGAGGGAAGGGGAAACCTTCTTATGATAATGCATGATTGACTTGTCTTTGCCAAGAGTGAGGTAAAACATATCGTAGGATATGTCCCACCTCTAACCATGTTCTTGAAAACCTCGATAAATCATGTAATGCATGCCGTGCTCGTGAGAAACGTGTACATGCTTGCATTTAAATTTAAAGATGACATTTGGGTAATTTCACAACACATGTAGCATCAAAGATTTAGCAATGTAATATTCATATCCTTTAGGGAAAGCAAGAAACAAACTATCATAGGCCCTAGTAATATTCAGAATTTATTAGGCATGCCTTTACAAATTTTCAGCTCACTTTATTCACCTTGGCATTTCATCAAACAGGGTGTGTTCATTATGGATTTACCCTACAACATGCTTTTCTAGATGGGTTTTACTCAAATCGTACATGTATGTTCATTATTGGAACAATGCCCTTCCCCATTTGTTCATCACACACAACCACTGGCATCCAATCGCCCATTCCATCTCCATTCACCATTCACCATTTACCATTCTCCATTCACCATTCATCCATCTCATAGCACATGTATCAATGAAAGAAAAATCAAAAGAAATAGAGGGAGAAGAGGAACTATAACTAGGAGGGTAGTAAAAAGTACCGACCTTGAAGAAATGGGGAAGAAACCCCTTTCCAAAACGACTGTGTAGCTGCTGCCCTAGCTTGGAGAATGCTCTCCAAGAGTGCTTGAGCCGAGATCTTGGAGAAAACCAGACTTAAAGTGATCTAGGGTCTCGAAACCCTTGATTTCTCTCCAAAATGGAAACCCTAGGTTTAGGAATCACCCTCTCCTCTCTTCTTATCTCCCAATCTCTCTAAGTGTCGAAAATGAAGCCCTAAAGGCTCGGGTTAAACTCTTAAGGTAAGAGTGAACCGACCAAAAGACCATAATACCCTTACTGAATTTCTGTAAAAACACGAGTGCCGAACTCGTTGTGCTGTGAACAGTGCCAACTCGTTGTGCTGTGAATAGTGTCAACTCGTTGTGCTGTGAATAGCACCAACTCGTTGTACTGTGAATAGTGTCAACTCGTTGTGCTGTGAACAGTGTCAACTCGTTGTGCTGTGAATAGCACCAACTCGTTGTACTGTGAATAGTGTCAACTCGTTGTGCTATGAATAGTGCCAAACACGTTGTCCGTTGTGGACAGCGCTGAACACGTTGTCCGTTGTCTTATGTACAGCGTGCCCGTGGTGCTGTACAACGTACCCGTTGTGAGTTGTACAACGTACCGTTGTTGCTGTACAACGGACGCACAACATATACGTTATCAGAGTACGTCCTTAGTGCTTTACGAGCTACGACCTTAGTGCATAACCGAGCTACGTCCTTAGCGCATAACCGAGCTACGTCCTTAGTGCATAACCGAGCTACGATTGCCTGTAGGTCCAGACTGTTTTGGCCATATCTTTTGACTCGTTCATCCGATTTAGACAATTCAACTTGCGTTGTGTTCGTACTTCGAAAAGGAACATTTCTGACGTTTTGAAATTTCCAATTTCTTCCTTATTTATTAATTATACCTCTAAAAAGGCAAAATGACAACGAAAGTGTCATGTATTAAGCATGAAAAAGTCTGGGGCTCTACATCCTCCCCCCCTTACAGAAATTTCATCCTCGAAATTCAGACTCTACTTCCATTACAAACCAAAAAAGAAAATTACCAGTCATATACAAACTTATACAAAACTCATTCAATCAATTCTGGGTACTTTGCTTTGACTTCGGCTTCACGCTCCCATGTAGCTTCTTCCCGAGCATGGTGTTGCCATTGCACAAGAACCAAAGGGATTGTCTTGTTGCGAAGCACCTGATCTCTTCAATCCAAAATCTGAACTGGCTTTTCAATCAAGGTGAGGTCCTCTCGAATCTCTAACGATTCCAAGTCTATGACATGCGAAGGATCCGCAATGTACTTCCGAAGCATAGACACATGGAAGACGTTGTGAACTGCGGCCATGTGAGGTGGGAGAGCTACCCTGTAAGCAACCTCACCCACTCGTGTGATAATCTCAAAAGGCCCAACATACCGAGGACTGAGCTTGCCTCGCTTTCCAAATCTCATGATCCCTTTGCTAGGAGATACTTTCACAAAAACTTGATCCCCTACTTGAAATTCCAAGTCCCTACGGCGTGTGTCCGCATAACTTTTCTGGCGATCTTGAGCGGCTTTCAATCGATCCCGGATGATCTTAACTGTGTTTGCAGTTTGCTCAATCAACTCCGGACCAAGTACTTTCCTTTCGCCTACCTCATCCCAATAGAGAGGAGACCTACAACTTCGCCCATACAAGGCCTCAAATGGTGCCATTTGAATACTTGCCTGATAGCTGTTATTATAGGCAAATTCAACCAATGGCAAGTGCTCTTCCCAACTGCCTCTGAAATCCAACATACAAGCCCGAAGCATGTCTTCAATGACTTGGTTCACTCTCTCGGTTTGTCCATCCGTCTGTGGATGAAAAGCGGTGCTGAAATCAAGTCGGGAACCCATAGCCTCCTGGAAAATTTTCCAAAATCTTGACGTGAATCTTGGATCCCGATCCGACACAATACTAACAGGCACTCCGTGCAATCTAACTACTTCCTTGATGTATAGTGCAGCCAACTGACTTGAGTTGAAAGTAGTTCGGTAGGGTAAGAAATGAGCGGACTTTGTCAAACGATCCACTACTACCCATATCGCATCTGAGCCCCTTGCCGTCTTTGGCAAGCCAACTATGAAATCCATGGATATGTTCTCCCATTTCCACTCGGGAATCGGAAGGGAATGCAATAGAACGGCGGGTCGCATGTGTTCTGCTTTCACCTGTTGGCACACTAAGCACCGTGCCACATATTCCGCAACCTCCCTCTTCATATACCGCCACCAAAAGTGACTCTTGAGGTTCCGGTACATCTTTGTACCCCCTGGGTGCACTGTGTACTTCGAACGGTGTGCTTCATCCAAAATTTCTCTTCGAAGATCTGCATTGGCTGGGACGCACAGTCTTCCCTTGAATGTGATAGCACCCCGACTAGTGAGAGAGAAGTCCTCACTACTCTTAGCAACTTCCTTGTCCCGATAAGCCAACAATTCTGCATCCATGGCTTGATATTCTTGGATCAAATCTATAATGTACGGCCGAACCGTAACATTTGCCAAGGTAGGACCACGGACAAAGTCATTCACACTGATGTCCAGATTTGCCAAATCTTCTAGTAGCTTCCATTCTTGAACCAACATATGTGCTAACAACCCTTGAGGTCTTCTACTCAAAGCATCTGCCACTACATTTGCTTTACCCGGGTGGTATTGAATGGTACAATCATAGTCTTTCAAAAATTCCATCCAACGCCGTTGCCTTAGATTCAGCTCCTTTTGGGAAAAGAGATACTTGAGACTCTTGTGATTAGTGAACACATAGAAATCCACCCCATAAAGGTAATGACGCCAAATCTTAAGTGCAAACACGACCGCCGCAAGCTCCAAGTCGTGCGTGGGATAATTCTTCTCATGCTCCTTCAACTGCTGTGATGCATAGGCAATGACTTTCTTGTGTTGCATAAGCACACATCCAAGTCCAACGTGTGAGACATCACTGTACACCTCATACCCAAGAGGTCCGGATGGCACTGTAAGGACAGGAGCTGTAGTAAGCCTCTTCTTCAGTTCCGTGAAACTGATCTCGCACTTATCACTCCATACAAACTTGGCATTCTTCCTTGTCAGGTAAGTGAGCGGTGCTGCAAGGCTAGAGAAACCCTCTACGAATCTCCTGTAGTAGCCTGCCAACCCAAGAAAGCTGCGTATCTCGGTAACACTCTTGGGCCTCGCCCAACTCATAACTGCTTCGATCTTCTTTGGATCTACCGATATACCTTCTGCAAAAACAACGTGGCCTAGGAATGCCACCTCTTCCAACCAAAACTCACACTTGCTAAGTTTGGCGTATAGCTTGTGCTCTCTTAGCATTTCCAAGGCAAGACATAGGTCGCGTGTGTGATCTTCCCGTGTCTGGGAATAGACCAAAATGTCATCAACAAATACAATCACGCACCTATCTAGATATGGCCGGAACACCCGGTTCATCAAATCCATAAAGGCTGCCGGCGCGTTCATGAGTCCAAAAGGCATCACCAAGAACTCGTAGTGCCCATATCGAGTCCTGAAAGCAGTTTTGGGGACATCTTCCACCTTAATCTTCAACTGGTGATAACCCGATCGAAGATCTATCTTCGAGAAAAATCTCGCTCCCTTCAACTGATCGAACAAGTCATCAATCCTAGGCAAGGGATACCTATTCTTTATAGTGACTTTGTTCAATTGCCAATAATCGACGCACATTCGCATCGAGCCATCTTTCTTCTTAACAAACAACACCGGGGCACCCCACGGTGAGACACTTGGTCGAATGAAACCAAGGCCTTGCAATTCTTCCAACTGAGTCTTCAACTCCTTGAGTTCAATAGGGGCCATCCTATATGGAGCTCTGAAAACAGGAGCTGTGCCTGGTGCAAGCTTGATCATAAATTCAATCTCCCTATCTGGAGGCAATCCTGGCAACTCCTTTGGAAATACATCCAGGAACTCACTCACAACCGGAATAGTCGATGAGTCCTTTACCTCGGGGTTAGCTAAGCTCAACGCCGCAAAACTAGCAATTGATCTACTTCTCAACCTGCGAAAGTGGAATGGTTTTCCTTCTACTGGCTTGAAGAGTACCATTTTCTCAAAGCAAGCTACATGCCCATGATGTGCTGCTAACCAATCCATTCCCAATATAACATCAAAGTCTTGGAATCCAAGGACGATGAGATCAACCGCCAATTCGTGGCTTCCAACTTGGACCACACTATTTCTATACACTTTATCTGCCAATACTGTTTTGCCGAGAGGATTCGAAATGGCTAACTCCAGTTCTAGCTGACTTGGCCCTGCAGAAAAACCTTCTGAAAAACTCGGCGAGACAAACGAATGAGTAGACCCGGTATCAATCAATACTCTAGCCAAATACTCATTGACTAGTAGGGTTCCTTGCACCACATCATCAGATGCAAGTGCATCACCCTCTGTCAAAGCAAATACACGCCCCTGGTTCGCCTGGCGAGACTGAGGTGTAGACCGGGTAGTCTGAGATGACGCCTGATATGATCCTGCTGGGCGTGCTGGTGGACTAATCCCCTGAGACTGGCCTGGTAAATGCCGACTGGGGCAATCCCTGATCATATGGCCCTGGCGACCACAATGAAAACATCCACCCGATGCCCTTCGGCAATCCCCTGCCGGGTGCCTTCGGCCGCATGAAGTGCAGACCTCGTGTGCATAAGTCGGAGGGGCCGGAAGTGGAGCATACCTCATCGTCTGAGGTGCAACAGGCCGTGGGGCTAGAAGAGCCTGCGGTCTCAGTGCCTGAGGCACATACTGCCGTGGAGCTGGAGGCGCATAAGAAGGCCTCATCGATGGTGCTGGCCACGCATACTGATAACGAGTCCGCCTCTCTGGAGGTGCTGAACTACTAGCTTGGCCTCTCGCCAACTCCCTCTTCTTGGACACTGTCTCCGAATTGGCCTCGACCAATGTAGAGCCCCAGATTTTTTTTTTTTTTCATGCTTAATACATGACACTTTCGTTGTCATCTCGCCTTTTAAGAGGTATGATTAATAAATGAAGAAGAACTTGGAAATTTCGAAATGTCAGAATTGTTCCTCTTCGAAGTACGAACACAACGCAAGTTGAATCGTCAAAATCGGACGAACGAGTCAAAAGATATGGCCAAAACAGTCTGTACCTGTAGGAAAACGTATACTGTGTGCATCCGTTGTACAACCCACCACGGGCACGTTGTACAACTCACCACGGGCACGTTGTACAACTCACCACGGGCACTATTCACAGCACAACGAGTTGGCACTATTCATAGTACAACGAGTTGGCACTATTCACAGTACAACGAGTTGGCACTATTCACAGCACAACGAGTTGGCACTATCACAGCACAACGAGTTGGCACTATTCACAGCACAACGAGTTGGCACTATTCACAGCACAACGAGTTGGCACTATTCACAGCACAACGAGTTGGCACTATTCACAGCACAACGAGTTGGCACTATTCACAGCACAACGAGTTGGCACTATTCACAGCACAACGAGTTGGCACTATTCACAGTACAACGAGTTGGCACTATTCACAGCACAACGAGTTGGCACTATTCATAGTACAACGAGTTGGCACTATTCACAGCACAACGAGTTGGCACTATTCACAGTACAACGAGTTGGCACTATTCACAGCACAACGAGTTGGCACTATTCACAGAAATCCCAATAAGGGTATTTCGGTCTTTTGGTCAGTTCACTCTTACCTTAAGAGTTTAATCTGAGCCTTTAGGGCTTCATTCGACACTTAAAGAGTTTGAGAGAATAGGAGAAAGGGGAGAAGGCGATTCCAACCTAGGGTTCCCATTTTGGAGAGAAATCAAAGGGTTTTGAAACCCTAGATCAACCTCCAGCCCATTTTTCTTCAAGATCAAGGCACAAACTCGTGAGGAGCATCTCCTCAAACTAGGGCAGCAGCTACACAGTCGTTTTGGAAAGGGGTTTCTTCCTCATTTCTTCAAGGTCGGTGCTTCTTACTACCCTCCTAGTTATAGTTCCTCTTTCCCCTTCTTTTCTCTTCATTTTCTTTCATTTACACATGTGCTATGAGATGGATAAATGGTAAATGGTAAATGGTGAATGGTGAATGATGAATGGAGATGGGATGGGCGATTGGATGCCAATGGTTGTGTGTGATGAACAAATGGGGAAGGGCATTGTTCCAATAATGAACGTACATGTATGATATGAATAAAACCCATCTAGAAAAGCATGTTGTAGGGTAAATCCATAATGAACACACCATGTTTGATGAAATGCCAAGGTGAACACAGTGAGCTGAAAATCTGGAAATGCATGCCTAATAAATTATGAATAAAACCCATCTAGAAAAGCATGTTGTAGGGTAAATCCATAATGAACACACCATGTTTGATGAAATGCCAAGGTGAACACAGTGAGCTGAAAATCTGGAAATGCATGCCTAATAAATTATGAATATTGCTAGGGACTATGATAGTGTGTTTCCTGCTTTCCCATAATGCTATGAATATTACATTACTAAATCTTTGATACTATATGTGTTGTGAAATTACCCAAATGTCATCTTTAAATTTGAATGCAAGTATGTACACGGTTTCCACGAGCACGGCATGCATGGCACGATTTATCGAGGTTTTCAAGAACATGGTTAGAGGTGGGACATATCCTACGATATGTTTTACCTCGCTTTTCACAAGAAGACACGAACCAACATTCCACGAGGGGTCTCCCCTCACTCACAAGTGCATATCATGAAGAAGGGTCTCCCTTCCCTCGCAAGTACATACATATCATGAAGAAGGGTCTCCCTTCCCTCGCAAGTGCATTGCATAAAGAAGGGTCTCCCTTCCCTCTCAAGGCATCTCACAAGGACACCTCACAAGGATATCTCACAAGTTACATGATCACAAGCAAGCACGCATGACATGCATGACATGACACGACATACAAGAATCAAGCAAGATAGACATGACAAGCTTTCAAGTACAAAAAGATATTTCAAGTCAAGTCAAGTGCACGATGTTTCAAGAGGATTTATCGGTTTTCTACGAATTACAAGCATGATTATAAACTGCTTTACTTCCTTGTATGATGTGAATTGTTTCCGTTTGACATATATGAATTGCTCCTGATTATGTATTGCTATTTCTACGCTATAATTGTTGGTTAGTATTTAGTACCCGCTGAGTATTCCATGCTCAGCCGTACTTCTTATGTCGGCAGGTTCTGAGGGATCTGCTGCCCCATTTGATGTTTGTGCTCCTGGTCCATGGGTGGAAGAGGAGTACGCCGAGGAGCCTTTGGAGGAACCTCCCGTAGAGGGTTATCAGTAGGTGGTGATTAGATTCTGAGTGGATTAGCTGTGGGTGAGATGAGAGTTAGATTTATGTATTTTGGCGGGCATGTCCGCACTTTCTTTGGAGACTTTTGTATAAACTTGGATTTGCGTATGTATATACATAGAGGTTTGGTAGTCTTCCGCTGTGCTATGTTAGAGTATGTTTCCGCTATTTATATCCTCTATTGTATATGCTCTGTGGGTTTTGCAGGTTAGTTGTCAAGCAAGTCATGATTAGTCGTCCAAAGTTCACTCTAACTCCTAGGGTGGGTTTTGGGGCGTGACAGAAGTGGTATCAGAGCTTAGGCTTTAGGTCTCTAGGGTCACTTAGAATCTTATACCACGGCTTGACAAGAGCATATGTCAGGAAACAAGTTAGGAAGAAAGTAAGTCGGAAGAGAGTCTTGATCCAAGTGTAAGACTAAACTTTAGTCTTAGTCAAAATGGTTGTTTCAACCAAGTTCGAGCCTTAGGAACGCTAGAACACCAAAGTATAATATTATAAATACTCTGATGACTTAATGCGATGTATATTAGTATTATACAACTAATACAAATTGGATTATTGTGAAATGGCATTGAAGTAAACTGTGGTTTCAAGTTAGACTCATGTGGTGTTATTATTCTCAGGACTTGAGTCATGAGACGGAACACACGGGGTCGTGGACCACATACCAGAGCTTCCTCTTCTTCACGGGATGAGGATGAGCAGCCGGACCTCTCTCGAGTCTTAGGCTCTATTGCTGAGACACTCGCCATACTGGCGGCTCGGCAGGCTATACCATCATCGGCGGCACCTACTCCACCGCCCGTAGCTCCAGTACATCGTACCGCTGGAGTTGAGGCATTCAGGAGATTGAGGCCTCCATCCTTCCATGGGAGTGTGGACCCTCTTACCGCGGAGGCATGGATCCTCCAGATGGAGAAGATCTTTACGGTCCTCTCACCTTCAGAGGAGGAGAGAGTAGCATGGGCAGCTTTCATGCTAGAAGGCGAAGCCCATCATTGGTGGTTGTCCGCACTGAGGACGAGAGATTTGACCATGCAGGGTCTACCTTGGACTTGGGAGGAGTTCAAGGATACTTTTTACAAAAAGTATTTTCCGATTGGAGCACGGGAAAAGAAAGAGAGAGAATTCATCAACCTTGAGCAAGGTTTGATGTCGGTGGCACAATACGAGGCCAAGTTCTCGGAGTTGTCGAGATTTGCGCCTCATATGGTTGCTACTGAGGCAATGAAGGCGAGGAGATTTGAGCAAGGGCTCAAGGATGTGATTATGGAGAAGGTGTCCGTTTTCAGGCATACTGCCTACCCTGAGGTAGTAGACAAGGCCTTATTGGTCGAGGCCAATTCGGAGACAGTGTCCAAGAAGAGGGAGTTGGCGAGAGGCCAAGCTAGTAGTTCAGCACCTCCAGAGAGGCGGACTCGTTATCAGTATGCGTGGCCAGCACCATCGATGAGGCCTTCTTATGCGCCTCCAGCTCCACGGCAGTATGTGCCTCAGGCACCGAGACCGCAGGCTCTTCCAGCCCCACGGCCTGTTGCACCTCAGACGATGAGGTATGCTCCACTTCCGGCCCCTCCGACTTATGCACACGAGGTCTGCACTTCATGCGGCCGAAGGCACCCGGCAGGGGATTGCCGAAGGGCATCGGGTGGATGTTTTCATTGTGGTCGCCAGGGCCATATGATCAGGGATTGCCCCAGTCGGCATTTACCAGGCCAGTCTCAGGGGATTAGTCCACCAGCACGCCCAGCAGGATCATATCAGGCGTCATCTCAGACTACCCGGTCTACACCTCAGTCTCGCCAGGCGAATCAGGGGCGTGTATTTGCTTTGACAGAGGGTGATGCACTTGCATCTGATGATGTGGTGCAAGGTACGCGTTTGGAATTATTTTCGTTATTTGTGATTGATATGTTGTGTTTTATTCCTTGTGTACATACTTGGTATGATATATATATATATACCTATGTGTATACTCTGTTGATGCATGGATTGACTTAGTTAGTTAAAATTTCAGGAACCCTACTAGTCAATGAGTATTTGGCTAGAGTATTGATTGATACCGGGTCTACTCATTCGTTTGTCTCGCCGAGTTTTTCAGAAGGTTTTTCTGCAGGGCCAAGTCAGCTAGAACCGGAGTTAGCCATTTCGACTCCTCTCGGCAAAACAGTATTGGCAGATAAAGTGTATAGAAATAGTGTGGTCCAAGTTGGAAGCCACGAATTGGCGGTTGATCTCATCGTCCTTGGGTTCCAAGACTTTGATGTTATATTGGGAATGGATTGGTTAGCAGCACATCATGGGCATGTAGCTTGCTTTGAGAAAATGGTACTCTTCAAGCCAGTAGAAGGAAAACCATTCCACTTTCGCGGGTTGAGAAGTAGATCTATTGCTAGTTTTGCGGCGTTGGGCTTAGCTAATCTCGAGGCAAAGGACTCATCGACTATTCCGGTTGTGAGTGAGTTCCTGGATGTATTTCCAGAGGAGTTGCCAGGATTGCCTCCAGATAGGGAGATTGAGTTTATGATCGAGCTTGCACCAGGCACAGCTCCTGTTTTCAGAGCTCCATATAGGATGGCCCCTATTGAACTCAAGGAGTTGAAGACTCAGTTGGAAGAATTGCAAGGCCTTGGCTTCATTCGACCAAGTGTCTCACCGTGGGGTGCCCCGGTGTTGTTTGTTAAGAAGAAAGATGGCTCGATGCGGATGTGTGTCGATTACCGGCAATTGAACAAAGTCACCATAAAGAATAGGTATCCCTTGCCTAGGATTGATGACTTGTTCGATCAGTTGAAGGGAGCGAGATTTTTCTCGAAGATAGATCTTCGATCGGGTTATCACCAGTTGAAGATTAAGGCGGAAGATGTTCCCAAAACTGCTTTCAGGACTCGATATGGGCACTACGAGTTCTTGGTAATGCCTTTTGGACTCACGAACGCGCCGGCAGCCTTTATGGATTTGATGAACCGGGTGTTCCGGCCACACCTTGATAGGTGCGTGATTGTATTTGTGGATGACATCTTGGTCTATTCCCAGACACGGGAAGATCACACACGCGACCTATGCCTTGCCTTGGAAATGCTAAGAGAGCACAAGCTATACGCCAAACTTAGCAAGTGTGAGTTTTGGTTAGAAGAGGTGGCATTCCTAGGCCACGTTGTTTCTGCAGAAGGTATATCGGTAGATCCAAAGAAGATCGAAGCAGTTATGAGTTGGGCGAGGCCCAAGAGTGTTACCGAGATACGCAGCTTTCTTGGGTTGGCAGGCTACTATAGGAGATTCGTAGAGGGTTTCTCTAGCCTTGCAGCACCACTCACTTACCTGACAAGGAAGAGCGCCAAGTTTGTATGGAGTGATAAGTGCGAGATCAGTTTCTTGGAACTGAAGAAGAGGCTTACTACAGCCCCTGTCCTTACTGTGCCATCTGGACCTTATGGGTATGAGGTGTATAGTGATGCCTCACACGTTGGACTTGGGTGTGTACTCATGCAGCATAAGAAAGTCATTGCCTATGCATCAAGGCAATTGAAGGAGCATGAGAAGAATTATCCCACGCACGACTTGGAGCTTGCGGCGGTCGTGTTTGCACTTAAGATTTGGCGTCATTACCTTTATGGGGTGGAGTTCTATGTGTTCACTGATCACAAGAGTCTCAAGTATCTCTTTTCCCAAAAGGAGCTGAATCTAAGGCAACGGCGTTGGATGGAATTTTTGAAAGACTATGATTGTACCATTCAATACCACCCGGGTAAAGCAAATGTAGTGGCAGATGCTTTGAGTAGAAGACCTCAAGGGTTGTTAGCACATATGTTGGTTCAAGAATGGAAGCTACTAGAAGATTTGGCAAATCTGGACATCAGTGTGAATGACTCTGTCCGTGGTCCTACCTTGGCAAATGTTACGGTTCGGCCGTACATTATAGATTTGATCCAAGAATATCAAGCCATGGATGCTGAATTGTTGGCTTATCGGGACAAGGAAGTTGCTAAGGGTAGTGAGGACTTCTCTCTCACTAGTCGGGGTGCTATCACATTCAAGGGAAGACTGTGCGTCCCAGCCAATGCAGATCTTCGAAGAGAAATTTTGGATGAAGCACACCGTTCGAAATACACAGTGCACCCAGGGGGTACAAAGATGTACCGGAACCTCAAGAGTCACTTTTGGTGGCGGAATATGAAGAGGGAGGTTGCGGAATATGTGGCACGGTGCTTAGTGTGCCAACAGGTGAAAGCAGAACACATGCGACCCGCCGGTCTATTGCATTCCCTTCCGATTCCCGAGTGGAAATGGGAGAACATATCCATGGATTTCATAGTTGGCTTGCCAAAGACGGCAAGGGGCTCAGATGCGATATGGGTAGTAGTGGATCGTTTGACAAAGTCCGCTCATTTCTTACCCTACCGAACTACTTTCAACTCAAGTCAGTTGGCTGCACTATACATCAAGGAAGTAGTTAGATTGCACGGAGTGCCTGTTAGTATTGTGTCGGATCGGGATCCAAGATTCACGTCAAGATTTTGGAAAAGTTTCCAGGAGGCTATGGGTTCCCGACTTGATTTCAGCACCGCTTTTCATCCACAGACGGATGGACAAACCGAAAGAGTGAACCAAGTCATTGAAGACATGCTTCGGGCTTGTATGTTGGATTTCAGAGGTAGTTGGGAAGAGCACTTGCCATTGGTTGAATTTGCCTATAATAACAGCTATCAAGCAAGTATTCAAATGGCACCATTTGAGGCCTTGTATGGGCGAAGTTGTAGGTCTCCTCTCTATTGGGATGAGGTAGGAGAAAGGAAAGTGCTTGGTCCGGAGTTGATTGAGCAAACTGCAAACACAGTTAAGATCATCCGGGATCGATTGAAAGCCGCTCAAGATCGCCAGAAAAGTTATGCGGACGCACGCCGTAGGGACTTGGAATTTCAAGTAGGGGATCAAGTTTTTGTGAAAGTATCGCCTAGCAAAGGGATCATGAGATTTGGGAAGCGAGGCAAGCTCAGTCCTCGGTATGTTGGGCCTTTTGAGATTATCACGCGGGTTGGTGAAGTTGCTTATCGAGTAGCTCTTCCACCTCACATGGCTGCAGTTCATAACGTCTTCCATGTGTCCATGCTTCGGAAGTATCTTGCGGATCCTTCGCATGTCATAGACTTGGAACAGTTGGAGATTCGAGAGGACCTCACCTTGATTGAAAAGCCAGTCCAGATTTTAGATCGAAGGAATCAAGTGCTTCGCAACAAGACAATCCCTTTGGTTCTTGTGCAATGGCAACACCATGCTCGGGAAGAAGCTACATGGGAGCGTGAAGCCGAAGTCAAAGCAAAGTACTCAGAATTACTTGAATGAGTTTCTGTGTGAAGTCCGTATATGACATGTAATGTTCTTTTTGATTTGTAATGCAAGTAGTGTCTGAATTTCGAGGACGAAATTTTTGTAAGGGGGGGAGGATGTAGAGCCCCAGATTTTTTTTTTTCATGCTTAATACATGACACTTTCGTTGTCATCTCGCCTTTTAAGAGGTATGATTAATAAATGAAGAAGAACTTGGAAATTTCGAAATGTCAGAATTGTTCCTCTTCGAAGTACGAACACAACGCAAGTTGAATCGTCAAAATCGGACGAACGAGTCAAAAGATATGGCCAAAACAGTCTGTACCTGTAGGAAAACGTATACTGTGTGCATCCGTTGTACAACCCACCACGGGCACGTTGTACAACTCACCACGGGCACGTTGTACAACTCACCACGGGCACTATTCACAGCACAACGAGTTGGCACTATTCATAGTACAACGAGTTGGCACTATTCACAGTACAACGAGTTGGCACTATTCACAGCACAACGAGTTGGCACTATTCACAGCACAACGAGTTGGCACTATTCACAGCACAACGAGTTGGCACTATTCACAGCACAACGAGTTGGCACTATTCACAGCACAACGAGTTGGCACTATTCACAGCACAACGAGTTGGCACTATTCACAGCACAACGAGTTGGCACTATTCACAGCACAACGAGTTGGCACTATTCACAGTACAACGAGTTGGCACTATTCACAGCACAACGAGTTGGCACTATTCATAGTACAACGAGTTGGCACTATTCACAGCACAACGAGTTGGCACTATTCACAGTACAACGAGTTGGCACTATTCACAGCACAACGAGTTGGCACTATTCACAGAAATCCCAATAAGGGTATTTCGGTCTTTTGGTCAGTTCACTCTTACCTTAAGAGTTTAATCTGAGCCTTTAGGGCTTCATTCGACACTTAAAGAGTTTGAGAGAATAGGAGAAAGGGGAGAAGGCGATTCCAACCTAGGGTTCCCATTTTGGAGAGAAATCAAAGGGTTTTGAAACCCTAGATCAACCTCCAGCCCATTTTTCTTCAAGATCAAGGCACAAACTCGTGAGGAGCATCTCCTCAAACTAGGGCAGCAGCTACACAGTCGTTTTGGAAAGGGGTTTCTTCCTCATTTCTTCAAGGTCGGTGCTTCTTACTACCCTCCTAGTTATAGTTCCTCTTTCCCCTTCTTTTCTCTTCATTTTCTTTCATTTACACATGTGCTATGAGATGGATAAATGGTAAATGGTAAATGGTGAATGGTGAATGATGAATGGAGATGGGATGGGCGATTGGATGCCAATGGTTGTGTGTGATGAACAAATGGGGAAGGGCATTGTTCCAATAATGAACGTACATGTATGATATGAATAAAACCCATCTAGAAAAGCATGTTGTAGGGTAAATCCATAATGAACACACCATGTTTGATGAAATGCCAAGGTGAACACAGTGAGCTGAAAATCTGGAAATGCATGCCTAATAAATTATGAATAAAACCCATCTAGAAAAGCATGTTGTAGGGTAAATCCATAATGAACACACCATGTTTGATGAAATGCCAAGGTGAACACAGTGAGCTGAAAATCTGGAAATGCATGCCTAATAAATTATGAATATTGCTAGGGACTATGATAGTGTGTTTCCTGCTTTCCCATAATGCTATGAATATTACATTACTAAATCTTTGATACTATATGTGTTGTGAAATTACCCAAATGTCATCTTTAAATTTGAATGCAAGTATGTACACGGTTTCCACGAGCACGGCATGCATGGCACGATTTATCGAGGTTTTCAAGAACATGGTTAGAGGTGGGACATATCCTACGATATGTTTTACCTCGCTTTTCACAAGAAGACACGAACCAACATTCCACGAGGGGTCTCCCCTCACTCACAAGTGCATATCATGAAGAAGGGTCTCCCTTCCCTCGCAAGTACATACATATCATGAAGAAGGGTCTCCCTTCCCTCGCAAGTGCATTGCATAAAGAAGGGTCTCCCTTCCCTCTCAAGGCATCTCACAAGGACACCTCACAAGGATATCTCACAAGTTACATGATCACAAGCAAGCACGCATGACATGCATGACATGACACGACATACAAGAATCAAGCAAGATAGACATGACAAGCTTTCAAGTACAAAAAGATATTTCAAGTCAAGTCAAGTGCACGATGTTTCAAGAGGATTTATCGGTTTTCTACGAATTACAAGCATGATTATAAACTGCTTTACTTCCTTGTATGATGTGAATTGTTTCCGTTTGACATATATGAATTGCTCCTGATTATGTATTGCTATTTCTACGCTATAATTGTTGGTTAGTATTTAGTACCCGCTGAGTATTCCATGCTCAGCCGTACTTCTTATGTCGGCAGGTTCTGAGGGATCTGCTGCCCCATTTGATGTTTGTGCTCCTGGTCCATGGGTGGAAGAGGAGTACGCCGAGGAGCCTTTGGAGGAACCTCCCGTAGAGGGTTATCAGTAGGTGGTGATTAGATTCTGAGTGGATTAGCTGTGGGTGAGATGAGAGTTAGATTTATGTATTTTGGTGGGCATGTCCGCACTTTCTTTGGAGACTTTTGTATAAACTTGGATTTGCGTATGTATATACATAGAGGTTTGGTAGTCTTCCGCTGTGCTATGTTAGAGTATGTTTCCGCTATTTATATCCTCTATTGTATATGCTCTGTGGGTTTTGCAGGTTAGTTGTCAAGCAAGTCATGATTAGTCGTCCAAAGTTCACTCTAACTCCTAGGGTGGGTTTTGGGGCTTGACAACCAATAAGGCCTTGTCTACTACCTCAGGGTAGGTAGTATGCCTGAAAACGGACACCTTCTCCATAATCACATCCTTGAGCCCTTGCTCAAATCTCCTCACCTTCATTGCCTCAGTAGCAACCATATGAGGCGCAAATCTCGACAACTCCGAGAACTTGGCCTCGTATTGTGCCACCGACATCAAACCTTGCTCAAGGTTGATGAATTCTCTCTCTTTCTTTTCCCGCGCTCCAATCGGAAAATACTTTTTGTAAAAAGTATCCTTGAACTCCTCCCAAGTCCAAGGTAGACCCTGCATGGTCAAATCTCTCGTCCTCAGTGCGGACAACCACCAATGGTGGGCTTCGCCTTCTAGCATGAAAGCTGCCCATGCTACCCTCTCCTCCTCTGTAGGTGAGAGGACCGTAAGGATCTTCTCCATCTGGAGGATCCATGCCTCCGCAGCAAGAGGGTCCACACTCCCATGGAATGGTGGAGGCCTCAATCTCCTGAATGCCTCAACTCCAGCGGTACGATGTACTGGAGCTGCGGGCGGTGGAGTAGGTGCCGCCGATGATGGTATAGCCTACCGAGCCGCCAGTATGGCGAGTGTCTCAGCAATAGAGCCTAAGACTTGAGAGAGGTCCGGCTGCTCATCCTCATCCCGTGAAGAAGAGGAAGCTCTGGTATGTGGTCCACGACCCCGTGTGTTCCGTCTCATGACTCAAGTCCTGAGAATAATAACACCACATGAGTCTAACTTGAAACCACAGTTTACTTCAATGCCATTTCACAATAATCCAATTTGTATTAGTTGTATAATCATTAAGTCATCAGAGTATTTATAATATTATACTTTGGTGCTCTAGCGTTCCTAAGGCTCGTACTTGGTTGAAACAACCATTTTGACTAAGACTAAAGTTTAGTCTTACACTTGGATCAAGACTCTCTTCCGACTTACTTTCTTCCTAACTTGTTTCCTGACATATGCTCTTGTCAAGCCGTGGTATAAGATTCTAAGTGACCCTAGAGACCTAAAGCCTAAGCTCTGATACCACTTCTGTCGCGACCCAAAACCCACCCTAGGAGTTAGAGTGAACTTTGGACGACTAATCATGACTTGCTTGACAACGAACCTGCAAAACCCACAGAGCATATACAATAGAGGATATAAACAGTGGAAACATACTCTAACATAGCACAGCGGAAGACTACCAAACCTCTATGTATATACATACACAAATCCAAGTTTATACAAAAAGCAATCCATACGAAAGTGCGGACATGCCCGCCAAAATACATAAATCTAACTCTCATCTCACCCACAGCTAATCCACTCAGAATCTAACACCACCTACTAATAACCCTCTACGGGAGGTTCCTCCAAAGGCTCCTCAATGTACTCCTCTTCCACCCATGGACCAGGAGCACAAACATCGAATGGAGCAGCAGCTCCCTCAGAACCTGCCGACATAAGAAGTACGGCTGAGCATGGAATACTCAGCGGGTACTAAGCACTAACCAACAGTCATAGCATACAGATAGCATATATAAAGCAGGAAACAATTCAAGCATATAAAGCAGGAATAATTCATATCATGACAATAAAGTAAAGGAGTATATAATCATGCTTGAATTCATAAAAACCGATAAAACCCTTGAAAACACCGTGCACTTGACTTGACTGAAAATACCATTTCCTTGCTTGAAAACTTGTCATGTTTGTCTTATCTTATCGTATCATGCGTGTCATGTGTGTCATGCCATGTCATGCTTGCTTGGGAAAGTAAACTACTTGTGAGGGAAGGGAGACCCTTCTTCCTAAATGCCCATGCTTGTCATGCCGTGCCATGTCATGCTTGTACAGTAAACTACTTGTGAGGGAAGGGAGACCCTTCTTCCTAAATGCTCATGTCATGTCCTTTCACCTGTGAGATGTCCTTGTGAGATGTACTTGCGAGGGAAGGGGAAACCTTCTTATGATAATGCATGATTGACTTGTCTTTGCCAAGAGTGAGGTAAAACATATCGTAGGATATGTCCCACCTCTAACCATGTTCTTGAAAACCTCGATAAATCATGTAATGCATGCCGTGCTCGTGAGAAACGTGTACATGCTTGCATTTAAATTTAAAGATGACATTTGGGTAATTTCACAACACATGTAGCATCAAAGATTTAGCAATGTAATATTCATATCCTTTAGGGAAAGCAAGAAACAAACTATCATAGGCCCTAGTAATATTCAGAATTTATTAGGCATGCCTTTACAAATTTTCAGCTCACTTTATTCACCTTGGCATTTCATCAAACAGGGTGTGTTCATTATGGATTTACCCTACAACATGCTTTTCTAGATGGGTTTTACTCAAATCGTACATGTATGTTCATTATTGGAACAATGCCCTTCCCCATTTGTTCATCACACACAACCACTGGCATCCAATCGCCCATTCCATCTCCATTCACCATTCACCATTTACCATTCTCCATTCACCATTCATCCATCTCATAGCACATGTATCAATGAAAGAAAAATCAAAAGAAATAGAGGGAGAAGAGGAACTATAACTAGGAGGGTAGTAAAAAGTACCGACCTTGAAGAAATGGGGAAGAAACCCCTTTCCAAAACGACTGTGTAGCTTCTGCCCTAGCTTGGAGAATGCTCTCCAAGAGTGCTTGAGCCGAGATCTTGGAGAAAACCAGACTTAAAGTGATCTAGGGTCTCGAAACCCTTGATTTCTCTCCAAAATGGAAACCCTAGGTTTAGGAATCACCCTCTCCTCTCTTCTTATCTCCCAATCTCTCTAAGTGTCGAAAATGAAGCCCTAAAGGCTCGGGTTAAACTCTTAAGGTAAGAGTGAACCGACCAAAAGACCATAATACCCTTACTGAATTTCTGTAAAAACACGAGTGCCGAACTCGTTGTGCTGTGAACAGTGCCAACTCGTTGTGCTGTGAACAGTGCCAACTCGTTGTGCTGTGAATAGTAGCACCAACTCGTTGTACTGTGAATAGTGTCAACTCGTTGTGCTGTGAACAGTGCCAACTCGTTGTGCTGTGAATAGCACCAACTCGTTGTACTGTGAATAGTGTCAACTCGTTGTGCTATGAATAGTGCCAAACACGTTGTCCGTTGTGGACAGCGCTGAACACGTTGTCCGTTGTCTTATGTACAGCGTGCCCGTGGTGCTGTACAACGTACCCGTTGTGAGTTGTACAACGTACCCGTTGTGAGTTGTACAACGTACCGTTGTTGCTGTACAACGGACGCACAACGTATACGTTATCAGAGTACGTCCTTAGTGCTTTACGAGCTACGACCTTAGTGCATAACCGAGCTACGTCCTTAGCGCATAACCGAGCTACGTCCTTAGCGCATAACCGAGCTACGATTGCCTGTAGGTCCAGACTGTTTTGGCCATATCTTTTGACTCGTTCATTCGATTTAGACGATTCAACTTGCGTTGTGTTCGTACTTCGAAAAGGAACATTTCTGACGTTTCGAAATTTCCAATTTCTTCCTTATTTATTAATTATACCTCTAAAAAGGAAAAATGACAATGAAAGTGTCATGTATTAAGCATGAAAAAGTCTGGGGCTCTACAGTATAGATCATCTCATGATCATGGTCAATTACCCATAATGAATACACAATAGATTAAGAAGAAGTCTTTATTAATCAAATTAATAAGAGTCTAACAATCAAAATAACTTTTCTGGGCATCATGTCTAACAGAAGCTTACGGCCAGGATAGAGCTTGTGCTCTGATACCATAAAAGAATTGGAAAACTTACTTTCTCTTCTTCCATTGATTTGTATTTATAGATGTTACAACTTCTAATATCATCCAAGGGAATTTACATTGAGTTTAGGAAAGACTACAAATTGAATACAATGAGAATATATGCAAATCTTTGCAATGTTGGTAACTGGATCTGTTTTGGGGATCATTGGAGAATCACCAAGAATAGAGGGAGGGTGGCCACGATTGGAAGGAGAGATGGCACCATGCTTTGCTATTTATAGTTATTAGGAGTGGTTTATTGTAGTGGATAGTTTATATCTTACTTTTGTGTCTAGTGTCTATTTCAGAATTGTAATCCTTTATTTTGAGGATGAATGAATTAAGATGAGTTTCTTTCGAAAGAGAGATTTGGGAGGTGTTAGATTCTCTCGAATGAGCCCAGAAGGTGTAGATCTTCCTTTGATGAGATCTAATTCTATCTCCTTCTCATTGAATTTCTCTTTTTTATTTGGGAAGAGAAAGAGCACATAACATGATTCTAAAATGAATTACCGCAATAGTCCTAATTGCACAGTCAATTTTTTTTTTTTTTTTAAATGATCCTGAGCAAAACCATTGATACCACAGTAACACAAATTATAGGCCAACAGAACCAAATCGAGGATGTATGGGAGAATTAACTGGTAATGAAATGATCGCTTCGTAATCGTAATCGATGGAAGCATTCTCAAGGGATTGGACTTTAGGGACTCTCGAGAGCCGTCGATTTGTGCAACGATTCTACCCAATTCCTGCACAACTTTAACCTCAACCATTAGATGCACAGAGAGAAAGAAGAAGAAGAAGAAGAAGAAGAAGAAGATGCCTTTTAAAAGAAGAAATAGTACGAATCGAGAGGAAAAGAAATATATGGAGATAGACGGTTACGATTCTCCAAAGCACGAAACCCCTAAATCAATAGATGGGACTCTCCAAAGAGTTACAACTTCAAATTCTGAAACTGCTATCCAATTGCCTACACAGCCTAAAATCTCTCATTCTCCTTAAATCGCTCACCAACAGTCACGTTTCCAAATTGGAGAGATGAGATGCACCCCACCCTTTGAGTAGAGAGGAAGGAAGGATTGAAACACTTATTGAACACAAACACAAAAGAGCACACTGCAACAGCAAATTTTCGCCAAATATATAATAAACACGTGTGGAGAGTCGTCGTGAACACCCCAAAAATTGAAGAGGTGCGTCCAGTCTGAAGCCTCAACAAAGTTGAAGAGATGCGTCCCCATCGGAATGACACGTCCATTCCCCACGTTATAACTCTGCAAATCTTAATTCCAATAGTTGCAACCCTTCTCATCCAACAGGCGTGTTTTGTGTGTTATATAAAGGTAGAGAGCAGGGCGGAGCCAGGAATTTTTCATTGGGAGGCCAAAATACACTTATTATAAAAATTAAGGGATTTGAGGGGTATGAAACTTGGGGGTTTGGGGGCAAAGCTCTCGAGAAAAAAAATATTGGGTAATTTTTTGATTTTGAGAATTTTTTTCCAGTAATTCCTTGAGGTTGCCACGTGTCCCTATTGATACCCCTTAACCGTGGTTGAGATTCACCTACCTATCCTTGTTTTTTTTAAGAAAAAATTATCAAATTATTTTTCAAACCCTAGTTAAAATTCACTAACTCCTAAAGTTAAAAAAAAATTAATATTTTTTTTCTAAAAATAAGGATAAGTAGGTGAATCCTAAGAGTGAGTGAATTTTAACCATAGCTAAGAAGTGTCAATAAGGACATGTGGCGCTACCTAAAGCGGACTCTATTGGAGGGCTCACTATATATATGACAAAAAAATTGGGGGAGCCACTATAGGGGCCCACTGTTTCATAGCAAAACTAAGAGGAATTATAAAAAATTTGGGGGCGCCATGGCCCCCCCCCTCCCGGGCTCCACCCCCGGTAGAGAGAGAGTTCAAAGCAAAGGAAGGGGCATCGAATATGTGTATTTTGTTTGTTGAGGCGTGCTAGCCCTACTCTCGGTCAAACTCTACTCTCGGCCTCCACCAACCACTTATCAATTATCAAATCAGTTATGGTGGTTAAAGCACTATCTCTCATCAAGAATAGATAAGTGGTTGGTGGAAATTGAGAGTAGAGTTTGACTGAGAGTAGGGCTAGCATTCCTCTTTGTTTGATACATTGAGATTGAGGCAAAGGAGAAAGAGTTTAGAGAAAGAAGAAGAAGAAACGGACTCAAAAGGTGTCTTTGTTGAGAAGGTACGTTCATGAATCCAACAACAGGTGAGTCTCTCCACTGTAACTTCTAACTCTACTGGAAGAACACGTCTCTTCAGATGCTCCATTTCTCACTTCTTAGCCAAACCTCCTAAAAACCCTCCCGGGCTGCCATGTGGACCACCGGAGGCTGTGGTTTAATTAATAGTAATTGGCTATGATCATCTCTTTCTAAGCTGGGATCATATTTAAGTGCGATCTGAACTCGAGAGAATTCGATAACGCCCACAGGTCAAACAGGTGTTTCTTTTAACATTTATTAACTTATTAATCCTTTGAGTTCAACAATCTAATCTTGATTTGTAGGGAAAAAATATTAAAATTATGTTTAAAACTTGTTACCTGGAGTTAAAAGGGCTTTATGCGTGTAATAGAACTCCGGAGAGTTTCAAATTGTACAGGCTAATTAAAGTAGACCACGCGGAAGAGAAAGGACGTACCAAAACAAAAGGAATTTTTTTTTTTGGAGCCAAATCATCTCCGGTGATAACGGATTTGGCAAATTCAGTTATCACCCCTAGAGGTCATCATGTGTCTCCTTTGACACCCCTTAACCGTGGGTAAGGTTCACCCACCCCTAAGGTTCACTCACCCATTTTTGGTTTTTTTTTTTAATATTAATTCTTTTTTAAAAATTAAAAAAAAACTGTTTTTAATATTAAGAAAACTCTAAAACAGTTTTTAAATTTTTTTTTTTTTTAATATTTAAAAAAAACTAAAAATGGGTGGGTGAACCCTAAGGGTGGGTGAACCTTACCCACAGTTAAGAGGTGTCAAAGGAGACGCGTGGCGACCTCTAGGGGTGATAACTGGATTTGCCAAATCCAATTATCACTGTAGAAGATTTGACTCCTTTTTTTTTTTTGGTTGAAAACAAAAGGAACTTGGACAGGACAAAACTCGGGATGAGATTGGTTCCCCAATAATTGCCTAGCAACTAAGGTAGACCACAATATCTCTCACACTAGCTCCTTATAAAAACTAGTTAGCTTGGCACGTGCTGCAGGCTTGCCGCTTGCCAGAAGATGGGGCAAAAATATAAAAGAAATATATAGCTAACAGTGTAACCTCGTCCTACAAAAAAAATAGAACTCAAGAGATAAACATTGTATTACGTTGCATCCTTGCATGAGCTAGGTTTCATTAGAAGTTTCATTCTAATGTTAACTTGGAGACCATGAATAAGGATTAAAAGAACAGAAATATATATATAAAATAAATCCCACACAAGTTTAAATCAAATAACCCTTCTCTAATATGAAGGAAAAAAAGGCAAAATACAAAAATTAGAAATACTTCCCAAAGGCTAATCCAATACACGGTCAATATGAGAGTCTAATCCATGCTAATGAAAGCTAGAAGATAGTATGAGAATAGCCGCTAGACTAAAGAAATAATCTTTTTTTAACATCTATTAGTTCATACAGTAAGCAACAAGAAGTACACTTAGAAATCTAGAAAACATAAATCCAGACAAGAAACCAAGAGGCATAAAAATCAAATATACATAAGTGCATACAATATTAATAAATAAATAGAGTAAAAATTACATGGCATTATATACAATAGACTTATTTGAGTATATTTCAATAATAATCGACTTGAGTGTATTTCAATAAAATAAAACAAACAAAAATGTCAAAAAAAAAAATGATAAGAAAAAATACATTAAGTTTCACAAATCTATCCATCTCTTCGTCCTGACTTTGTAACAAATCTATCCATCTCTTCGTCTTGTCTTTGTTACTACTGAACAATCTCATCCTAAAGATAGAGAAAACAGGAGAGTCTCATGACGAAGCCGCCTATCATCAAGGAACAACCTTAGCTCTGTTAAAGAACAAAAAAAGTAAAAGAGGAAGAGCAAACCAAAATATAAGGGAATGGGGGTGGGGGGCTGCAAGGCAACTGAAACTTATATCAAAATTTATCTAAGAAACTATTTCTTACTCTTTTTGACATTCTTCCATTACTCACTCCTATGGTTAAGCAATCCAACCTTGAATTTTTTTTTTTTAAATTAAAATCTTAAATTTAATTTATTTAAGCTTAATTAGGGTTAAATGGGTGTTAAGAGGGATAGGAGGACATAGGGGTAGGATAGGAAATGGACCCAGGGTCCGCTAATCACTGTTTTTTTTTTTTGAGCAGTGATTAGCAGACCCATGGGTTACCTCGTGTCCCTTTTAACACCCCTTTAACCCTAGTATCCGAAGACATGGAAAGGGATGTTTTTATGTCAGCAACAGAAGCTCAAACTCATGAAATTGTTGATCTTGTAACAGTCTAAAATAGTCGGGATTTCACATAAATCCGTAATTCCATTTCGGGGTAATGAAACGATAGAGATTACTTTCTTCCAACATATATGCATTTTGGCAACCTTCCATTGTATGCTAAGGTCCCTAAGCAATCACTTTGTGGAAAAGGAAGTGATTGAGCGATGGTTGAACCAAGAGGTGGGCTTCGTGAATTAATGTCGTCATCACTTGAATCAAACAAAAGGGGTCTCCCCCTATCTTTTTCCTGAGCCGGAGGGTTCATCTACTTAGCTATGGCCAAACCAATCCATAAGCGGATGAAGCGTACACCCCACCCATTCCATATTCGGATCAGGGAGGTAAGAATTAGGATCTTTATCTTAACGTCCTGAAAATGCTCCTGCATTTTCCTTTTGTTTGTGAAACAATTAGCTATTTAACTTGTGGGTGTTTGTTTAAAAGTGGGGTGTGGACCAATGAGGACCGGTCATTTCGTTATGGAAACCCCTAGATCCGTTAAGTATTTTCCTTTTGTTTTTGCAACAATTAACTATTGAACTTGTGGATACAGAATTGAAAAGGCAGCATGTGTTTCTACAATTGAAAGTTTCTCTTACTAGAAAAAGATGGAAAATACTAAATGGATCCGAGGTTTCCATTATGTAACGAAATGACCGGTCCTCATTGGTCCACACCCCACTTTTAAACATACACCAATTGTGGTTAAGATTCACTCACCCATAGGATTAAGCAATCCGACCTTAATTTTGAGAAAGGAAAAAAAGAACAAAATCTTAACTTTAATTTTCTTAAACTGAACCAGGGTTGAAGAGTGTTAAAAGGGGCAAGAGGACACGGGGTAAGATAAGTAGTGGACCCATGGGTACGCTAATCACTGTTTTGTTTTTTTAGCATTGATTAGCAGACCCTGGGTCCATTTCCTACCTTACCTGGTGTCCTCGTGTCCCTCTTAACACCCCTTTAACCCTAGTTGAGATTAAACAAATTAAAGTTAAGAATTTGATTTTTTTTTTTTTTAAACCAAGGTCGGCTTAACCTTAGGGGCGAGTGAATTTTAAACACAATTGAAGAGTATTTAAAATTGAGGCATGGACCAATGAGGACCCACTACAAAACTTGAGCTTTTTTACGGCGGTTCGAAACCGCCGACCTATATAAAATTACCGCCGTTATAATGTATCACGGCGGTAAGTTGACCCGTCGATAATATGTTGTCGGGGATTCCTATTGCGGCGGGTATGGACGGCGGTTCATAAGCACTGCCGTATTATATCAATAAATTACGGCGGTTGATTACCGCCGTAATTTTCTTCCGCCATCCTTTATTGATTCTATCACGGCGTCCATCACCGCCGTTATATGTCAAAAATCTACGGCGGTTGCAACCGCAGTAATATCTTACTGCGGTTGCAACCGCCGTAATATTAATTTAATCAATTAAATTATTATTATGTACTACGGCGGTCAAAACTGCCGCCAAATTGAAATATTTTTTAAAAAAAATTATGTTTGCAAAATTTTGGTTTTTGTTTCCCTATATTATCTGTACCTGTGAGCAATATAAATCTAAATAAACATATATTGTACCTGTAACAATATCTAATTCCAACTAAGAATAAAAAATTCATGTAATTAAAAAAATGCCTCAACAATATCAAAATTATATATGCATGCTCATCAAAGTGTTGTCAAAAAAAGTATACATAATGAAAAAGGAAAAAAAAGAAACAAAAAGTAGCCGTCTAACTCCCGCCTAACGATGATCGAAAACCCGATATGTGTGTGCTACCGGCTCCCTCCTACAAAAAAAAATATACACAATTTATTAATCTTTTTTCTAAATGAGAAAAATTGAGAATGTAATGACTAATAAATATGCATAGATCCAACCTCATCTCAAAATACTAATAGTTTGCAGTATAACATCGGCCTAAACCTACATCGTCCCACCATTTCCAAACCGGGGGTCAAATTTCGATCATGTTTCTTCTAACGCGTGTATTTCAGTACATCCTAAGTGTTGGAGTTGGTTTCGAGCGAATCCGATGCCGTATGCCCGATATGGGCACCTAGACCACAGAAATCCATACTTGGATACTATAATTCGGCCTAAACCTACATCATCCCGCCATTTCCAAACCGGAGTTCGGATTTCGATCCCATTTCTTATAACGCATGTATTTCAGTACATTGTAAGTAATGGAGTTGGTTTCGAGCGAATCCGAGGCCATATGCCCTATATCGGCGCCGAGACCACCGAAATCCATACTTGGATACTATACTTTAGCCTAAACCTACATCATCTCGCCATTTCAAAACTGGGGATCAGATTTCAATTCCATTTCTTCTAACACGTGTATTTCAGCACATCCTAACTATTCGAGTTGGTTTCGATCGAATCTGAGGCTGTATGCCCGATATGGGCGTCGACACCACCGAAATCCATACTTGGATACTATACTTTGGCCTAAACCAACATCGTCCCGCCATTTCCAAACCGGGGATCGAATTTCGATCTCATTCTTATAACGCATGTATTTCAGTACATCGTAAGTGTTGGAGTTCGTTTCGAGCGAATCCGAGCCCATATGCCCGATATGGGCGCCGACACCACCGAAATCCTTACTTGGATACTATACTTTGGCCTAAACCAACATCGTCCCGCCATTTCCAAACCGGGGATCCGATTTCGAACCTTTTCTACTAACGCGTGTATTTTAGTACATCCTAAGTGTTGGAGTTGGTTTCGATCGAATCCGAGGCTATATGCCCGATATTGGCGCCGACACCACCGAAATCCATACTTGGATACTATACTTTGGCTTAAACCTGCATCGTCTCGCAATTTTCAAACCGGGGATCGGATTTCGATCCCATTTTTCTAATGCATGTATTTCAGTACATCTTAAGTGTTGGAGTTGGTTTCAAGCAACTCCGAGGCCGTATGCCCGATATGGGCGCCAAGACGCCCGAAATCCATACTTTGATACAATACTTCGGCCTAAACCTACATCGTCCCGCAATTTCCAAACCGGGGATCGGATTTCGATTCCGTTTCTTCTAATGCATGTATTTTATTACATCCTAAGTGTTGGAGTTGGTTTCGAGCGAATCCGAGACCGTATGCCCGATATGGGCGCCGAGACTACCAAAATCCATACTTGGATACTATATTTCGGCCTAAACCTACATCATCCCGCCATTTCCAAACCGGGAGTCGGATTTCGATCCCGTTTCTTATAACGCCTGTATTTCAGAACATCCTAATTGTTGGAGTTGGTTTCGAGCGAATCCGAGGCCGTATGAACAATATGGGCGCCGAGACGCCCGTAATCCATACTTGGATACTGTACTTCGGCCTAAACCTACATCGTCACACCATTTCCAAACTGGGGATCATATTTGAATCCCTTTTCTTCTAATGCGTATATTTCAATACATCTTAAGTGTTGGAGTTGGTTTCGAGCGAATCCGAGGCCGTATGCCCGATATGGGCGCCGAGACCACCGAAACCATACTGGGAAACTATACTTCGGCCTAAACCGACATCATCCCGCCATTTTCAAACCGGGGGTTGGATTTCGATCATGTTTCTTCTAACGAGTGTATTTCAGTACAGCCTAAGTGTTGGAGTTGGTTTCGAGCGAAACCGAGGCCGTATGCCCGATATGGGTGCCGAGACGGCCGAAATCCATACTTGGATACTATACTTCGGCCTAAACCTACATCGTCCCGCAATTTCCAAACCGGGGGTCGGATTTCCATCCCATTTTTTCTAACGAGTGTATTTTAGAACATCCTAAGTGTTGGAGTTGGTTTCGAGCAAATTCGAGGCCGTATGCCCGATATGGGCGACGAGACCACCGAAATCCGTACCTGGATACTATACTTCGGCCTAAACCTACGTCGTCCCGCCATTTCCAAAATGGGGATTGGATTTCGATCCCATTTTTTCTAACACGTGTATTTCAGTACATCCTATGTGTTGAAGTTGGATTCGAGCGAATCCGATGCCGTATGCCCGATATGGGCTCCGAGACCACCGAAATCCCTACACAGATACTATACTTTGCCCTAAACCTATATCGTCCCACCATTTCGAAACTGGGGATCGAAATTTGATGCCGTTTCTTCTAACGTGTGTATTTCAGTACATCCTAAGTGTTTGATTTGGTTTCGAGCGAATCCGAAGCGGTATGCCCGATATGTGCGTCGAGACCACCGCAATCCATACTTGGATACTATACTTCAGCGTAAACCTACATCTTCCCGCCATTTCCAAACCGGGGATTGGATTTCGATCCTGTTTCTTTTAACATGTGTATTTCAGTACATTCTAAGTGTTAGAGTCGGTTTCTAACGAATCCGAAGTCGTATGCCCGATATGGGCGCTAAGACCACAGGAATCCATACTTGGATACTATACTTCGGCCTAAACCTACATCATCCCGCCATTTCCAAATCGGGGGTTGGATTTCGATCTCATTTCTTCTAACGCATGTATTTCAGTATATCCTAAGTGTTGGAGTTGGTTTCAAGCGAATCTGATGCCGTATGCTCGATATGGGAACCGAGACCACCGAAATTCACACATGGATACTATACTTCGGGCTAAACCTACATCATCCCGCCATTTCCAAACCGAGGATCAGATTTCGATCCCGTTTCATCTAACACGTGTATTTCAGAACATCCAATGTGTTGGAGTTGGTTTCGAGCGAATCCGAGGCCGTATGCCCGATAAAGGTGCCGAGACGACCGGAATCCATACTTAGATACTATACTTCGGCCTAAACCTACTTCGTCCCGTCATTTCCAAACCAGGGGTCGGATTTCGATCTCATTTCTTCTAACGAGTGTATTTTAGTACATCCTAAGTGTTGGAGTTGGTTTCGAGCAAATTCGAGGCCATATGCTCGATATAGGCGCCGAGACAACCGAAATCCATACTTCGGCCTAAACCTACATCGTCCCGCCATTTCTAAACCGGGGGCCGGATTTTGATTCCGTTTCTTATAACGCATGTATTTCAGTGCATCCAAAGTGTTGGAGTTGGTTCCGGGTGAATCTGAGGCCGTATGCCCTATATGGGCGCCGAGACCACTGTAATTCATACTTGGATACTATACTTCGGACGAAACACTACATCATCCTCCCATTTCCAAATCGGGGGTCGGATTTCGATCCTTTTTCTTCTAACACATTATTTAAGTATATCCCAAGTGTTGGACTTGGTTTCGAGTGAATTTGAGGTGATATGCCCAATATGGGCGTCGAGACCACTGAAATCCATACTTGGATACTATACTTCGACCTAAACCGACATCATCCCGCCATTTCCAAACATGGGGTCGGATTTCGATCACATTTCTTCTTACGCATGTATTTTAGTACATCCTAAGTGTTGGAGTTGGTTTCGAGCGAATCTGAGGCCATATGCCTGATATGACGTCGAGACCACCGAAATCCATACTTGGAAATTGTACTCCGGCCGAAACCTACATCGTCCCGCCATTTCCAAATCGGGGGTTAGATTTTGATCCCGTTTCTTCTAACGCGTGTATTTCAGTACATTCTAAGTGTTGGAGTTAGTTTCAAGCGAATCCGACGCTATATGCTCGATATGCGCGCCGAGACCACCGAAATCCATACTTGGATACTATATTTCGGCCGAAACCTACATCTTCCCGCTATTTCCAAAACGGGAGTCGGATTTCGATCCCGTTTCTTATAATGCCTGTATTTTAGTAGATCCTAAGTGTTGGTGTTGGTTTCAAGCGAATCCAAGGCTGTATGAATGATATGGGCGCCGAGGCGCCCGAAATCCAATCTTGGATACTATACTTCCGCCTAAACCTACATTGTCCTGCCATTTCCAAACTGGGGATCAGATTTCGATCCCGTTTCTTCTAACGCGTGTATTTCAGTACATCCTAAGTGTTGGAGTTGGTTTCGAGCGAATCCGAGGCCGTATGCCCGATATGGGCGACGAGACCACCGAAATCCATACTTGGATACTATACTTCGGCCTAAACCTATATCGTCCCAACATTTCCAAACTGGGGATCGGATTTCAATTCTGTTTCTTCTAACATGTGTATTTCAGTACATTCTAAGTGTTGGAGTCGGTTTCGAGCGAATCTGAGACCGTATGCCCGATTTGGGCTCCGAGACCATCGAAATCCCTTCTTAGATACTATACTTTGGCCTAAACATACATCGTCCCGTCATTTCCAAACCGGGGATCGGATTTTGATACCGTTTATTCTAATGTGTGTATTTAAGTACATCCTAAGTGTTGGATTTGGTTTGGAGCGAATCCAAATTCGTATGCCCGATATGGGCGCCGAGACCACCGAAATCCATACTTGGATACTATACTTCGTCCTAAACCTACATCATCCCACCATTTCCAATTCGGGTATCGGATTTCGATCCCTCTTCCTGTAACGTGCGTATTTCAGTACATTCTATATGTTGGAGTCGGTTTCGAGCGATTCCAAGGCCGTATGCCCGATATGGCCGCTAAGACCACCGGAATCCATTCTTGGATACTATGCTTTGGCCTAAACATACATCGTCCCGCCTTTTCCAAATGGGGATCGGATTTCGATCCTGTTTTTTCTAACAGGTGTATTTCAGTACATCCTAAGTGTTGAAGCTGGTTTCGAGCGAATCCAATCCGTATGCCCGATATGGGCGCCGAGACCACCGAAATCCATACTTGGATACTATACTTCGACCTAAACCAACATCATCCCGCCATTTCCAAACCGGGGGTCGGATTTCGATCACATTTCTTCTTACGAATGTATTTTAGTACATCCTAAGTGTTGGAGTTCGTTTCGATCAAACTCGAGGCCGTATGCCCGATATGGGCACCGAGACCACCAAAATCCATACTTGGATACTATACTTCGGCCTAAACCTACATCGTCCCGCCATTTCCAAACCGAGGGTCAGATTTCAATCTCATTTTTTCTAACGAGTGTATTTTAGTACATCCTAAATGTTGGAGTTGGTTTCGAGTAAATTCGAGGCCGTATGCCCGATATGGGCGCCGAGACCACCGAAATCCATACTTGGATACTATACTTCGGCCTAAACCTTCATCGTCCCACAATTTCCAAACCGGAGGCCGGATTTTGATCCCGTTTCTTCTAACATGTGTATTTCAGAACATTCTAAGTGTGGGAGTTAGTTTCGGGCGAATCTGAGGCCGTATGCCCGATATGGACGACGAGACCACCGAAATCCATACTTAGATATTATACTTCGGCCTAAACATACATCATCCCGCCATTTCCAAACCGGGGGTTTGATTACGATCCCGTTTCTTCTAATCCGTGTATTTTAGTACGTCTTGAATGTTGAAGTTGGTTTCGAGCGAATCCGAAGCCTGATGCCCAATATGGGCGACGACACCCCCGAAATCCATAGTTGGATACAATACTTCGGCCTAAACCTACATCGTCCCGCCATTTCCAAAATGGGGATCGGATTTCGATCGTATTTTTTCTAACAGGTTTATTTCAGTACATCCTAAGTGTTGAAGTTGGTTTCGAGTGAATCTGATGCCGTTTGCCCCATATGGGCTCCGAGACCACCGAAATCCCTATTTAGGTACTATACTTTGGCGTAAACCTACATCGTCCTACCATTTCAAAACCGGGGATCGAATTTTTATACCGTTTCTTTTAAAGGGTGTATTTCAGTACATCCTAAGTGTTGGATTTGGTTTCGAGCATATCCGAAGCTGTATGCCCGATATGGGCGTCGAGACCACCGAAATCCATACTTGGATACTATACTTCGGCCTAAACCTACATCGTCCCGCCATTTCCAAACCGGGGATCGGATTTCGATCCCATTTCTTCTAATGTGTGTATTTCAGTACATTCTAAGTGTTGGAGTCGGTTTGGAGCGAATCCGATGCCGTATCCCCGATATGGACGACAAGACCACCGAAATCCGAACTTGGATACTATACTTCGGCCTAAACCATCATCATCCCGCCATTTCCAAACAGGGGAGTCGGACTTCGATCCCGTTTCTTCTAACACATATATTTCAGTACATCCTAAGTGTTGGAGTTGGTTTCGAGCGAATCTGAGGCCGTATGCTAAAAATGGGCGCCGAGACTCCCGAAATTCGTACTTTGATACTATACTTCGGCCTAAAGCTACATCATCCCACCATTTCCAAACCGGGGGTCGGATTTCGATCCTGTTTTATTTAACGCTTGTATTTCAGTACATCCTATGTGTTAGAGTATGTTTCGAGCGAATCCGAGGCCGTATGCCCGATATGGGTGCCGAGACAGCTGAAATCCATACTTGGATACTATACTTCGCCCTTAACCTACATCGTCCCGCCATTTCCAAACCGGGGGTCAGATTTCGATCCCATTTCTTATAACAAGTGTATTTTAGTACATCCTATGTGTGGAGTTGGTTTCGATCAAATTCGAGGCCGTGTGCCGGATATGGGTGCCGAGACCACCGAAATCCAAACTTGGATATTATACTTCGGCCTTAACTTACATATTCCCGCCATATCCAAACCAGTGGTCGGATTTCGATGCCGTTTCTTCTAACGCTTTTATTTCAGTATATCCTAAGTGTTGGAGTTGGTTTTGAGTGAATCTATACTTGGATACTATACTTCCACCTAAACCGACATCTTCCCGCCATTTCCAAACCGGGGGTTGGATTTTGATCCCATTTCTTCTAACGCGTGTCTTTCAGTACATCTTAAGTGTTGGAGTTGCTTTCGAGCGAATCCGAGGACCTATGCCCGATATGGGTGCAGAGACGACCGAAATCCATACTTGGACACTATACTTCGGCCTAAACCTACATCGTCCCGCCATGTCCAAACCGGGGGCCGGATTTCGATCCCGTTTCTTCTAACGCGTGTATTTAAGTACATTCTAAGTGTGGAAGTTAGTTCCGGGCGAATCTGAGGCCGTATGCCCGATATGGGTGACGAAACCACCGAAATCCATACTTGGATATTATACTTCGGCCTAAACATACATCATCCCGCCATTTCCAAACCAGGGGTCGGATTTCGATCCCGTTTCTTCTAACGCGTGTGTCTCAGTATACCCAAAGTGTTGGAGTTGGTTTCGATCAAATCCTACGCCGTATGCCCGATATAGGCGCCGAGACCACGAAATCCATACTGGGATACTGTACTCGGCCTAAACCTACATCATCCCGCCATTTCCAAACCGGGGGTCGGATCTGATCCCGTTTCTTCTAACGCATGTATTTGAGCACATCCTAAGTGTTGGAGTTGGTTTCGAGCAAATCCGAGGCCATATGCCCAATATGGGCGGCGAGACCACCGAAATCTATACTTGGATACTATACTTCGGCCTAAACCTACATCGTCCCGCCTTTTCCAAACTGGTGATCGGATTTCGATCCCTTTTTTTCTAATGCGTATATTTAAGTACATCCAAAGTGTTGGAGTTGGTTTCGAGCGAATCCTAGGCCGTATGCCCATTATGGGCGTCGAGACCACCGAAATCCATACTCGGATACTATACTTCGGCCTAAACCTACATCATCCCGTAATTTCTAACCCGGGGGTTGGATTTCGATCCCGTTTCTTTTTAACCGCGTGTATTTCAGTACATCCTATGTGTTAGAGTATGTTTCGAGCGAATCCGAGGCCGTATGCCCGATATGGGTGCCGAGACAGCTGAAATCCATACTTGGATACTATACTTCATCCTAAACCTACATCGTCCCGCCATTTCCAGACCGGGGGTCGGATTTTGATCCCATTTCTTATAACAAGTGTATTTTAGTACATCCTATGTGTTAGAGTTGGTTTCGATCAATTCGAGCCGTGTGCCCGATATGGGTGCCGAGACCACCGAAATCTATACTTGGATACTATATTTTGGCCTAAACTTGCATCTTCCCACCATATCCAAACTTGTGGTCGGATTTTGATGCCGTTTCTTCTAACGCTTTTATTTCAGTATATCCTAAGTGTTAGAGTTGGTTTTGAGTGAATCTATTCTTGGATACTATACTTTAACCTAAACCGACATCTTCCCGCCATTTTCAAACCGGGGGTTGGATTTTGATCTCATTTCTTCTAACGTGTGTCTTTCAGTACATCTAAGTGTTAGAGTTGCTTTCGAGCAAATCCGTGGACGTATGCCCGATATGGGTGCAGAGACGGCTGAAATCCATACTTGGACACTATACTTTGGCCTAAACCTACATCTTCCCACCAATTTCCAAACCGAGGGTCGGATTTTGATCCCGTTTCTTCTAACGCGTGTATTTCAGTACATCCTAAGTGTTGGAGTTGGTTTCAAGCGAATCCGAGGCCGTATGACCGATATGGCCGACGAGACCACCGAAATCCATACTTGGATACTATTCTTCGGCCTAAACCTACATCATCCGCCATTTCCAAAATGGGGATCGGATTTTCGATCCTATTTTTTTTAACACGGTATTTCAATACATCATAAGTGTTTGAAGTTTATTTCGAGCGTATCCGATGCCGTATGCCCGATATAGGTGACGAGACCAACGAAATCCATACTTGGATACTATACTTCGGCCTAAACCTACATCGTCCCGCCATTTCCAAACTGGGGGTCATATTTCGATACATTTCATCTAACGAGTGTATTTTAGTACATCCTAAGTGTTGGAGTTGGTTCGAGCAAATTTGAGGCCCTATGCCCGATATGGGCGCCGAGACCACCGAAATCCATACTTGGATACTATACTTCGGCCTAAACCTTCGTCGTCCCGCCATTTTGAAACCGGGGGCCGGATTTCGATCCCGTTTCTTCTAACACGGGTATTTCAGTACATCCTAAGTGTTGGAGTTGTTTTAAGAAAATCCGATGCCGTCTGCCCGATATGGCGACGAGACCACCGAAATCCCTACTTGGATACTATACTTCGGCCTAAACATACATCGCCCCGCCATTTCTAAAATGGGGATTGGATTTTGATTTCATTTTTTTCTAACAGGTGTAATTCAGTACATTTTAAGTGTTGAAGTTGGTTTCGAGCGAATCCGATGCCGTCGCCAGATATGGGCTCCGAACCACCGAAATCCCTAATTAGATAGTATTACTTTGGCGTTAAAACTTCATCTCCGTCATTTCCAAACCGGGGATCGGATTTTGATACGTTTCTTCTAACACGTGTATTTCAATACTCCTAAGGTTGGATTTGGTTTCGAGCGAATCCGAAGCTGTATGCCCGATATCGGCGCCGAGACTACCCCCCCAAATCATACTTGGATACTATACTTTGCCTTACCTACATCGTCCCGCCATTTCCAAACGGGGGTCAGATTTTTGATCCAATTCTTTATAACAAGTGTATTTAGTACATCCTATTGTTGGAGTTTTGGTTTCGATCAAATTCGAGGCCGGTGGTGCCCGATATGGGTGCCGAGACCACCGAAATCCAAACTTGGATATTATACTTCGTCCTAAACTTACATATCCCTCCCTCCCCGCCATACTCCAAACCAGTGTCAGATTTCGATGGCCGTTTCTTCTAACGCTTTATTTAGTATAAATCCTAAGTGTTGGAGTTTGGTTTTGAGTGAATCTAACTGGATACTATACTCCACCTAAACCGACATCTTCCCGCCATTTCCAAACCGGGGGTTTTTGGATTTTGATCCCATTTCTCTTCTAACGCGTGTCTTTTCAGTACCCTCTTAAGTTTGGAGTTGCTTTCGAGCGAATCCGAGGACTATGCCGCGATATGGTCCGGACACCGAAATTCCTACTTGGACACTATCTTTTTCGGCCTAAACCTACATCGTCCCCGCCATGTCCAAAAAAACCGGGGACCGGATTTCGACCCCCTGTTTCTTCTAAACGGCGTTGTAAGTTAAGTACATTCTAAGTGTGGAAGTTTAGTTCCTGGCGAATCTCTGGGGCCATATGCCCGATATGGGCGACGAAAGCAAACCGAAATTCCATACTATGGATATTATACTAACCTTTCGGCCTAAACATACATCTCCGCCATTTCCCAACCAGGGGTCGGATTTCGATCCCGTTTCTTTAACGCGTGTGTCTCATATACCCCAAAGTGTTGGATTGGTTTCGTCAATCCTATGCCCGTATCCCGATATAGGCGCCAGAGACCACGACATCCATACTGTGTGATACTGTACTCGGCCTAAACCTACATCATCCCGCCATTTCCAAACCGGGGGATCGGATCTTGATCCCGGTCTCAAACGCCTGTATTTTGAGCACATCCTAAGTGTTTGGAGTTGGTTTCGAGAAATCCGAGCATACCCAATATGGGCGGCGAGAACACACCGGAATCTATCCTTGGATCCTAGACTTCGGTCCTCAACCACAATCGTCCCGCCTTTTCCAACTGGTGATCGGAATTTCGATCCCTTTTTTTTTCTAATGCTTATCTTTCAGTATATCCTAGGGCCGAGCCAGATATGGGCTCCGAACCACCGAATCCCTAATTAGATATTTATCTTTTGCGTAACAACTTCATCGTCCCGCCATTTCTAAACCGGGGATCGGATTTGATACCGTTCTTCACCGTGTATTTTCACTACATCCTAAGTGTTTGGATTTTGGCGAGCTAATCCTAGCTGTATGCCCGATATCGGCGCGAGATACCAAAATCCATACTTGGATACTATAACTTTCGCCCGTACCTACATCCGTCCCGCCATTTCCAACCAGGGCCGGATTTAGATTCCTGCCACTGCCACGTTTATTTAGTATATCTAAGTGTCGAGTTTGGTTTTTGATTGAATCCAAGGCCTGATTGCCCAATATGGGCGCCGAGCCCCGAACTCCATACTTGAATCAAGTAATACTCAACATAAAGACATACATCGTCTGCCAATTTCCAAACGGGGGTCAAATTTTGATACTACTTATTCTTACGACTGTATTCAGTACATCATAGTCGTGAAGTTTGGGTTTCGAACCGAATCCCTCCGAGGCCCGTAGCCCGATATGGGCAACGAGACCACCGAACCGACTTAGATACTGTAACTGTCCGGCCTAAACCTAACTCCTCCCGCCATTTCCAAACTGGGGATCGGATTTCGACCCTTTTCTTCTAACCCCGTATATTTCAGTACAGCCAAATGTTGGAGTTGGTTTCAAGCGAATCCTATACGTAGCCCGATATGGGCGCCGCGTACACCGAACTCCATACTGGGATACTATACTTCGGCTAACCTACATCACCCGCGCCAATTTCCAAACCGGTGGTCGGATTTTGACCCCGTCGTCTAACAGCGTGTATTTCCGTACACTCCTAATGTTGGAGTTTTTTCGAGCGATCCGAGCCGTATTCCCAAAATGGGGGACGAGACCACCGCATCCTACTTGATACTAACTTCGGCCTAAACCACATCGTCCCGCCATTTTCCACTGGTTATCGGATTTTCGATCCCTTTTTCTTCTCAAAGCTTATATTTCAGTACATCCAAAGTAGTGGAATTGGTTTCGCGCGAATCCTAGGCCGTATGCCCGATATGGGCCAAGACACCGAAATCCTACTGGGATTACTATACTTCGTCTTCAACATACATCATCCCGCCATTTCCAACAAATTGGGGGTTGCATTTCGTCGCTTTTCTTCTAACGCGTATTTTTCAGAACATCCCAAAGGTGTCGAGTTGGTTTCGAGCGAATCTTAGGCCGTATGCCGAATTTTGGCCGCCGAGACGCACCGAAATCCATACAGGGTTACTATACTTCGGCCTAAATTACATCACCCCGCCACACCCGCCATTATCCCAACCGGTGGTCGGATTTGATTTCGTTTCTTCTAACGGGTGTATTTCTTACATCCTAATGTTGGAGTTTGTTTCGATCGAATCCGATGGGCCGTATGCCTGATATGGTTGCCGATACCACCGATCCATACTTGGATACATACTTCAGCTAACCTATATCACCCGCCATTTCCAAACAGGTGATCGGAGTTTCGATTCCCTTTTCCTTCTACTCATGCGTATATTTCAGTACATCCAAAGTGTTTGGAGTTTTGGTT
>JABCRI010000526.1:0-45227 GCA_015143295.1 Tetracentron sinense
TAAGAGGAGAGAGATAAACCGTGGAATGGACTGATGGAAGCGGATAGCTAGTCGGGTGAGTGGAAGGGAAACGGTGTACCATTGAGGAGGAGACATGGTTTGTGTGTGTGATGTGACAAAATCTACCTTTCGAATTCGGAAAACTTTGGTCACTAAGGAGTTGACTCAATTCGAGAAGTTAACGAAGTGTAAGGAAGTTTTGTAAAACATTAAAGAAGCCTAGAAAACTTTAAGGAAATATTGGAATTTTAAGATGAAACTTTAGATATTCAATATTTAAATATAAATACACATCTAGAATTCATTATATTACTGGATGCAAGCATGTAGAGTATGAAATGTGAGAATCATATTAAGTGACATGCGCTGTCTACTTGTTTGTGCTGTAATTTCTTCTTGATATTTCTATATATTGTCAATTTTTTTAACTACATTATAATTTCTTTATTAAGTGAAAGGAATATGTAAGGTCATTTTATTATCTTTTTAAAAAATGATTATTCATGTTAATTGTTTTAGAAATCTGAAAAACTTGTGAATGCACATTAAAGTTGATAAATAATTAAAATTTAATTTAGTTTCTAACATTTTTTATCTATAATTAATGAGCTCAATGTTTTTACAGGACTGAATCAATATGAGAAGATGAGGAGATGGTTAAATTATCCGAGACCCTACATCAAGAAAAAGAGAAGAGGACTGTATTTTATTTGACTGTGAAGTGAATGTAATTATGTAAAAGAAAAAGTTGATGTAATTTTATTTAAATGTGTTGGACCCCTGTTCAAGTTTTTAATATTTTTATTTTTGATATAAACAAACAGGACCTCTAGGTCTATTGAGTGTTGTTTAGGTGATTATAAGTTTAATGTAATCAAGCAAGACTTCTATGTCAAAATACAAATTAAAAAAGTTTTTTTTTCTATTTATATTTTTTTATCTACATGAGTCATGATCATGGGAATGAGAGAGAGATAGAGAGAATTGTGAATAGAATTACCAATGGCCTCCACTGTTTTGACTATGAAATAAAGGGAAATAGTACAACACATCACATTAAAATTAATAATCGATACAACTTACGATTTATAGCCAAATTGAGCTTCATTGTGGCTCAAAATCATCGTCTCTATCAATACGAGGAGGTTGATGAAGCTGTTGGTCTAGGTAATGATAGTATTGAGCCCATGACATATAATTTTTATAAGAGCTGGTATAATCTTGAAATACTGCTCATACTGTCAGGCATCAATACCGACAAGTCTTCCTAGTTGTGGGTAGTTAGGGTGTTGTTCTATTGCTATGAAGATGTATGGTTGTCCCTGTCCATACCTCAAATCCTGACTACTAGTAGTTCCATATACATGAGACCCATAACCATAGTCATATGATCCCATACTAGATCCAGGGTAACCATATATAACCCATGTTGCCCAATCCAGATGATTGTGATTGTGCTTCTTGGGTCTCGTAATTGCTATCAATATATCCATACCCATACGAAGCACTAGAACTAGTATCACGCCTCTCAGATCCAATACTCAAACTATCCATAGTAGCAGTCATAGGACCAACATCAGTGTTTTGGATTGGATGACCACTCTCATCTACCTCCATAAGCTTGTACCTTCTTCGTCGGTATGTCTGGTCTTTTGGTACTGGTCATGAAGCATGGTCTTCATCCTGGGTAGTATGATCAAAATTTTGTTCCACTGTAAATGGGCTCATCTCTATATTTTCACTACCTCCACCCCACACTGCCTACACCCCCACCACTTGCACCACGTACCCCCTGGTTGTGCACTTTCATTGCCTCCATCATCATCGTCATCTCTGCTCCTGTCTCCACCCCCACTCAGACTAGGTGGTGCCGCCTTTGATGATGAGGATGACCAATCAATGTCTCTACCTCGTGACTGTGTGGTCATATACTCATCTACGTCAACACCCATATGTTGTGCAATCTGAGAACTAGGCCTGGGTCTCCTACATCCTTGACCCACTCAAAAAGTGGGTCCTCCTCACCCTCCTCGCAAAAGATTTCATTGAGGTCGATGGGGTCTGAATAATCGTCCCTATTTTGTTCTGCTCTTAATTGTTTGATCCTCAACCTCAAGTTGTAGTGGATATATACAAGTTTTTGCAGCTTCTTGTGCCCTAGCCGATTGCACTGCTTGGAGTAGATGAGGGAAAAAGTGCTCTAATTTCTCTCAGAACCAGAGGAGGAAGCTATTTGTGACAACACTCTTACAGCAATCTTTCTCAAGTTTGGTGCATCCAACCCGTATAATATCCACCATTCAGCTGCAATTAAAAAACAACTTAAATAAATTCAGTTTGCCCTATTCTAACTCCCACAATAAACATACAAAATAAAAATAAAAATGATATAAGTTACCAGGAGGTGTGTTCTGTCATCCAGCCACCGCAACATTTCGATTGAACGAGCCAATAGAATCCCTATACCACTTCACCTATAGAAAATACATTAAACTCACAAGTTGTAGAAAAGTAAATTAAACCATAAAAATGAATTAGGCATCAACTTACTTCTTTAAGTGCAGTTGCCTGCAGATCTCTCTTTGGTTCTAATTTCTCGATAACATCTTGTAAGGATTTTAATAAATCAGCCCTAGTATCGAGACCATGCTTGTACTGATTTTTAGGGTTTAGGTAATATGTTGTTATCAATCAAAGCAACCATATTTGAGTAAATGAATGTAAAAAAAAAAAAAATTAAAAATAAGCTCTTACCAGCTGCATGAAGGGGATGGAGGAGTTGTTTCATCCATCTCTCGTCTATAATTTTCAAGTACCCGGCGGAAGAGTGCGGGACGGCGGCCTAACTGCTTCTTTCATTAGTCTGATGGACTCATACACAAATCCCATTGTAGGCTTCTTATCACCATCTACCATCCTCAAGACCTTCACTATCGGCTCTAAGATATTGACCACTGCATTTGCATCATCCCAAAAACTGGGTCTAGTTACTATCTCCTTAGCCCTCCTTGCTGCTATAGTTCTGTTATCCTTATAAGTTATCCATTCTTCTAAGGCGAACATGAATTTTAACCCAACTTTCTTTTGTATGAGGCTCTGTAGGGCCATGTAGTTAGTGGTAAAATGTGTAAGATCGGGACGGACCAAATCCATTCCACATTTCTCTCGCATTAAAGACAAAACCCAATTGTGATTATAAATGTCATTTGTTACCGCTCTTGCTTCATCAGTCACCCTCTTCACAGTTTTCTTCTTTCCAATGTCCTTCAACATAAGATCAATGCAATGTGCTGCACACGGGGTCCAAAAGAGATTATAGTTTCTAGAGTCCATCATTTTTCCTCCAGCGTTCTCTGTAATTGCTGCCATTATTAGTGACGATTTGGACAACATTACTCTTTCCGACCTCTTTGATGACATCAACCATCTCCTTATAGATATACTTTGCATCCTTAGTAAGACTGGATGCTTCAATAGATTTTAAGAAGACAGTTTTTCCATCACAGTACACCATAAAGTTGATGATGGACTGTCAAGTGGGACCAATCCAACCATCACACATAATTGTAACCCCATATTCTGGCCAACTCTTCTTCAACGAATTTATATATTCGTTTAATTCATCAATCTCTCTATTCAAATAGGGGTTCATGATTTCATATGGTGTTGGTGCCTTCACTCCCGGTCCTGCTCTGGCAGATTCATCTAACATGTTCTGAAAGAATGGAATGCTAACTGTATGAGTCGGAATGCCATTGAAGATTATATACTTTGCAGCCTCCTGTCCAAGTCTCTCTGACATTTCCCCACATGGATTTCAATCGTCCCTATTTTGCATCTCTATTTTGGTACATTTGCAGATCTATTGGGATTTCCTCATCCCCTCTTGCACTAAAAGTGCGCATAAGACTACCTTGGCCCCAATTTGTAGCCCCACCAACCTTCGATGAGCCAACACCAGAATTGCCACCCCCAGCTCCCAATCCGTTAGCCCTCGACGTGCCACACCAGAACTGCCACCCCCAGCTCCAAATCCACGGCCCTTGATGTGCCGACACTAGATGAACCACCAATACTATTCCTCCCTCTCTGATCTGCATCCCACTGATCAGCAACGGATGCTCGTATTGTAAGACTATCTTGCATCCTTTGTTGCTCGGTCTCACAGTCAGATGGATATTGAACACTATCATCATCACTGTCTCCTACATGCACCATATCATCCCAATATGGAGGCTCCATCAGTGACTCATTAAACTCTGCCTCCCTCTTTTCCTTCTCCCTCTTCTCTATTATCCTCCCCAATAAAAGCATTATCATTGCCATTTTTACTTCTTTAGGACAATTTGGACAATCTTTGACATTACTATACCCACCGACCAAATGTTGCTTCAACCTAGCAACACCAACACTCAAGATTCGATGCCCACAGTAATTGCAGATGACCTTTTGTTTATTTCCATCAATGCACCGCCCGTGCTTCCAACCCACATCTAACTCTGAATCACGCGACATCTGCTATTGATATATCATTAAAAAAAACGATATATTTTAAATTAAGCATATCATTCCAAAAATAACAATCAATGTCAGTAGTGGTCATATACTCATCACGTAGTAATATTTTATTGATTTTTTAATTGTATGTATAATATAAATTAATTTTAGTTTTTAACACATTACTTTTTGTCATATAATATAATATCGTTTCTTACATAATACATCACTTTTCAAATTTTGTTACTAAAAAAAAAATGTTAACTTAGAATATCCTTTTTAAAAATAAATTTTGATTTTCCAAAGAATCCCTATTAATCACTCTTTCCACTGCTTAGTGTCTTATATATGCAATGTTTTTGTATTTATTTTTCTTTTTTAAAATATTATTGTTATGTTAATCAAAATATCCAAGGAAGTGGTTTATAATAGAGTTGTGATTAGTGGATTGTGTAGCCAAATGCCGGTCCATGTGTCCTTTTTAACAGTACCTCTTTTAACTATGGTTAAGCTTAACTAATTAAGTTTTTTTGGAAGGCAATTAACTAATTAAGGTTACTATTTCTTTTTCAAAGCCAAGGTTGGATGGATGAATCTTAACCCCAGGGGTGAGTGAATCTTAACCTCAATTAGTAGGTGATAAAAGTGGGCGTGGTCCAATAAGGGACACGTGGACCAATACTAGCAACACTTTCTTTTAGAGTGTTCAAAACATGTCTTTTTCTTAATGAAAGACAATGACACACGTCTTTCATTTAGAAAAAGTATGTTTCACAAAGAGTGGAGTTAGCATTACCCCCTTAGGTTTAATACCTTGCTTATAAGTTATAACCCGTATGCTCTTCTTTCCCATTTCAGTTTCATCCAAATAAAAACAGTGGAGAATGCTAGCCGAACAAGTGAGGGATCTAACCTTTAGGGTTTCGACGATGAACGGTGGCAACGGCGACGACAACACAACGGTGATCGAAGACGGCAAGGGAGAGATCTTCTTTAGCTAAGGTTTTGATCTCCACAACCTTAAGTATGTACTATTCCTTCATCTTCTTTACTCTCTTTCTCAAATTTCTTTTCTTTTTATTTCTTTTCTTTTTCTACGATTCTACTTCTCAGTTGGAGTTAATTTCTCTTGAGTATGAACTATGCCTCTCTGCCATTGGATTTTTGCCTTCTTGGAGATTTAAAGAGGACCCTTTCACTTTTTCATGGGTTCTTTGTAGTTGGTTCATGGTAGGCTAGTTTACTATTTAGGTAATACGTACCCCCTTTCAATTTGGTCACTGGTGAATATGGTAACTGATTTCATTTCAGTTCGTGCGATTTTTTTTTCTTTGGATGGTGGTTTGCAACCATACTTCGGTCATGGATCCGTGAGTGGTGAGTTTGTCATAGAGGCAGAACCTACTTTTTTATATTTCTTTATTGGATGGATGTCTGCAAGTGCAGAATCAAATGTCATTTCCTTCTCAGTCCGTGAGTGGTGAGTGTCATAGAGCTTTTTACCCAAGTTCGGTGACTTCCATGAAATTCTTCCGCTGTTCTGAAATTTTCAATTACATTTTTACAATTTCAGTCGAAGTCCATAGAAGTCCACGAAGTTTGCCACGAATTTTTGTATTTTTAAAATACATGGAGGTTTAGCTTCGGTAACCACCGAAGTCGACTCAATTCGGCCAAAGTTGACCGAATTGAGTCGATTTGTGATACCTTGGTGAGAGAGAGAGTTAACGGTTGATATTAAAGAAGGGTTCCTTGTAACATCCTTAAAAATTAACTCATAGGATACATGGGGATCAAATTTGGTTGGCCCTCGCCAGGCCAAAACCGTCTAGCTCACTCACACAACTCCTTTAACTACTCTTATAACCTAAGTTTAGAAATTTTAACTCTTGTGGTTCAATTTTTTTTAATATTTTTTTCTAAAAACAAAGGGTACATGATTGAACCCTAAGGGTCAACGAATCTTAACCACAATTAAGAGATGTCAAAAGGGACACGTGTCGACCTATGGGATGAGGGCCAGGCAGTTTTGGTATGGCGGGGGGCAAGATCAATTCCTATTTCGGATTCTTAGGATTGAAGATTAGAGAGCAAAGAGAGAGAGTTAGGAGACACTTATTTCTTTAGATTATAATATAGATTTAATGGTGTAGTTCAGTTTGCAGCGGAAAGCGCATGCTTCTCAGTTATGCATGCACCATTCCATGGATGATTCCTATACCAGTTATAATTTTACTTGGAGCTAAAAATTTAATGGAGGTTGTGTTATAATCTGTATGCTAAAAGGCAGAGTTTACCAATCACCAATTCGTATGTAGCAGTAGACCCGTAGATAAGAATTCCAGAATCTGTATGTTTGAGAACAGCAACAAAAAATCTGTAGATCACCAGCAACTCGTCAGTAGAGAAGATCGAGGCACGTGTTATGACACGCTGACCTTAAGGTGAAATCCGCCCCTACAGGTTCTTCTCAACCTGTGATGCTCGTAGGATAAATGCGGGCACCCCCAGGATACAACGATCTATTCCAGAGATAAGGGAGCACTCTCCTTTCTCTGGTCACAGCGAACTCAACTGGAAGAAAAAATTCGGAAGATCACAAAAGATAGCTTTTTGAGAGAACTCTGAAATTCGTGTTGGTTGTTGTGTATAGTTTACAGAAACTAATACACTTATATAGAATTTCTAAAAACCAAAAGGAAATTCTTTTAGATCTGAAACCGAAATAGGAAATTAAATTCTTAATACTGTTTTTAATAGAGTGATTAAATATTTTATAACAGTAATAAACGGTAATAAAACGGTAACTTTTAGTAACCCAAAAGCCAAGGAGAAGTAAGATAAAAAACAAAAAATAAAAAACCATTCAAGACCCCACGCGCGCGGCCCAGCCCAGCCCGGCCCGGCTCGGCCGGCCGCGCGTGTGTGTGTGTGTCTTTGATGTTTGCGCACCGGCGCGACCCGCAACGCGTCGCGCATGAAGGGTTTCCGGCCCGGCTCGCCAAATTCCCATTGAAACCACTTTGGCCTCCCCTTGGGTCTCACACATGCGCGAGGGCCTAGCCCACTCCTTTATTATTACCCAAGTATAAAAGTGTTAGAGTTTATAAACTCTTTCACAACTTTCTCTCTTTCCGATGTGGGACTAAAACACAAGGCAAAAATTAAGTTTTACACTTTTTACACAACACACCGACTACACCAACAACACCAAAGAACCCCACACACAAAATACAACAATCCCCCACATAAAACATAATTTTGAATCATTTAAGAACGCGGATAAAAAGAGATGCGAAGTTACTGTGATTAAGACAAGGTGTCTTTTGGACTTGAACCTTGACTTAGTGTTAATCTCTGAAAACGGGGTTGAGTTTTGATGTGATTCATCGAAAGAATTATTGTTGTAATCTTGCAGATAAAGAGGGCATCAAAGGCAAGAAGTGATAGATGACTGTGTCGTAGACCGATCAATATTCAGTGCAGAATCTCGACCCTTTTGCCGCCTTCATCTATGGACAGGTCATGCTCGATTTTCCTTGAGTCAGTGGACGGGGATAGATCGCAATGCAAACATGAATTTCATCTCGTGAAAGTTTTCTACACCGGAGTACTCTTGCCTTCAAATCCCTTGCATCTTGTATAAACAGTGCGGTGAAAGGTGGCGAGTTTCCGAAAAGGTTGTGGGATGCAAGATGGTTGGTGGCGAGTTTTCAGGCGATGATTGCTCGGATTATTCGGCATGTGCTCACCCGTAACTTAGATCCTTAATCTATCTCAGACGTTTTTCGTTTCTTGTCTTCAATCTGTTAGTATGCATTGATGAGGATGAAGAGATAAGATTAAAAGTTTTGCTACCGTGTTAAGCTGATACACGTGTATTAGCTTTACACCATCGTGTGATCATACAAGGATTTATTTAAAATTGAGCCCATAACCAAGTCAGTATCAGACTTCAAGGGATTTAACAAGCATTGAAGGCACGTCTTCAGCCAAAGGATGAGACTTATAGTTTGTTTCAAAGCTATTCTTGGCGGTCACGGTTTGAGTCTGAGGCTCAAGTAGAGGATAAATTTGTTAATTGAGAGAGATTGGGAATCGATTATGGAGGTGGAGATAAATGTTAAATGTAAAAGGAAGAGATAAAGGAGAGAGTTATTATTTGGTGTTGAGCTCATACACAAATTGAGTGTATAAGCTTTATATCAGATTGGGTGGTGTCTTTGGATTCCTTTGTACACGGTTAATGATTGTAGTAGGAAGGATGCACTTTAAAACCCATTCCAAGCCAAGCCTAGCCAAGCCGAACCGAGCTAAAGGAGACCTTTGCTATCTTAGAATGTCAATATGCTATGATCTGTCTGAGCCGACATAACCTTAGAGATGTGGAGAACATAGTAGCAAATGAATTGCGGTGCAGAAAATTGAGAGTGCACACGGATTGGTAACACTCCAAATGAACGGTCAGATTTTTTGAACTCATTTTTTTATTTATATGTTCAGTTAATTACTTGTGAAAAATTACATGCTATATTGTATTGTCATATGACTTGATAAATTTCAATAGCCATAAATGGTTGGACACAAGTATGAGAATAAAATTAACTGAAAATTGGAGAAATTCTAATTTAAATTATTTTAAGACATGCGATTGTTTAGTTATGATAAAACTAAATAATCTTAAAATAATAAAATTAGGAGATGAATTTAGGAGATGTGCCTTTATTTCTTTTACCATAAGTAATAAGGCATATAAAATTTAGATCTTGAAAATTTTTGTGAAAATAGAATTAAGGAAATATGAAAATTATTTTCCTTTTCAATTCTGATTATTGTGGGGGTTTATAGAATTCAAGATCTAAATTATACTAGTATTTATAATCTCAGTGTACCATTATCTTCAAATGAATGAGATAATGTAAGGTATAATGAAATGCTAGTATTATAATGGATAATTTGCCCGTATATACTCATATTGAGGGAATGCTCTGTAGGAGAATGAAAGATTTTCTCTTAATGAGTTCTATAGCTCTTCTGAGTGGGATATATAGTCACATATATATTCTTGATAGACTCACCTATATAATTGTATGTTAAGGGAACATCCAAAAGATAGTGTATCTTAATTAGTTTTTCACTTGATGTGACGCGCTAAATACCTTGTGCAAGACAAGTCAAGTTGAGCTATGAGCATGATTATTTCTACATTGAATATTGTGTGAAACATATATAAAAACCTCCATATAAAATCATATGTTTTGAGTTATGTTGTTGATAAATGATAATTGATTTAAAGATGATCTGATCAAGTGCTTTAAAGGTTATAAATTATGAATTATGTGACTAATTTAACCTATGTGGTTAGTGAAATATTTATCATCTGTTCTCATAGAGAAACTCATTTTAAACTCTGGGTGTATTATATAATATTTGATATTGTGGGGTTGTTTCGAATAAAACATCATAATAAAACATTTGCTATCTTATATGTCAATAATATTATATAAGAATAAACCTAGAGTTTATTTATAACCTAGAGTTATGAGAAATATATGTTAATGATTTGATTATTTAAAATTTGACATGGTAGAAGCAAATGTGAAATTGAGTTGAATTAACATGAGTTTATCTCTTGGAAATTATCCAAGCAGACAATCTCATTTGATGCTCGCAGAGAGAATATGTAGAGAAGCTGAATGGCTTACAATCTTATTTGTTGTGTTGCGCAAAATTAATAATAAGATCGACCTTGGCAATGGATTATATCTATAATGAGAATCATGACATATTCGTCGCATATAGTACTATGTTAGTCATTCTACAAATGAATATCTTATAGATGGTTATACTACAGATAATTATCTTATAGGAGATTATCATGTAGATGTTTACAGATAGTTTTATAATTACTCTTTGAGAGAGTAATCATAATTCAGATCTGTTAATTAAAGTGGACTAGCTAGTAAATTAACTTGAGGGTAATAGGCAATCTGATTTATATCATGATCTGTATTATACCTATATAGCATGCGATATAGGTAAACTCAGTAGATTTACCTATAACTCAGGACATGATCTTTGAGATACTTTAATTAAGGTGTTAAGAAATATGAGATATAATCTAGATTGTTGTCTTAAACTATATTGAGTATCTCGTTGAATTAGAAGGATATAATGTTGCAATTATATTGAGTATCCTGTTATATAAAAATGATATAACAATGTAAATTAGATTTCAGATTCAAATGAATCTAAGTCCAAAAGTGTATATGTGTTCACTCTTGGAAGAGGTGCAGTGTCATAAAAAATCTATTTAATAGACCTGCATAGCCCGATTCATGATGGAATCGAAGTTCATAGCTTTAGATAAAGCTGGAGAAGAAGTAGAATGATTAAAAACATTGCTGGTAGATATACCACTTTGGAGTCAGTCAATGTCTACTATCTTAATACATTGTGATAGTCAAGCTGCTATAGCTAGAGCTAAAATATTTCATACAATGAGAAATCCCGACATATGTCGAAGACATAATTCAGTTAAGGAATTACTTAACAATTGAATTAGTGCACTTGATTTTGTGAGGTCAAAAGAAAATATTGCGGATCCATTGACCTAAGGATTAGCACAAGAGCTAATTCATAAAACATCGAGAAAACATCGAGGGGGATGAGGCAAAAGCCTATTGATAAAAAGTCACCTACAATGGAAACCCAACCTAAATGACTGGAGATCCCAAGAATTAGGTTCAATGGGAAAAACAAGTTGTTGAGTGACTTGTAAGAACACTAAAGTGGAGGATTCTTTATCCTCAAACTCATCCCTATGGTGTAGTAGTGTTACTTGTAACGAAAGGATCGAGGATGAGTCTTTGACTTTTAATGTCTTCTATAGCTGATTTCCAGTGGGATGTATAGTTACAAGACATCCTTGATAGAGACACCTATATGAGTGTGGAAGTGGGGCCGCTTCCTATGAGAATTTAGGTTGATTCTCTAGAGCGCTCATGAATACTGGGATATAGCACATGGCCGATAACGTGCACAACCGATAGAACTCGACAGTATTTTTTGAGTTTCTGTGTGTGTGATTTGTTGTCTTGGTCATGACTAAAAGGGATTGGTTCAAGACATAGTTCACCAATTTCTTCATGAACCCGACATATCTACACTAAGCTAAGGTTCAAGTCCAAAAGACAACTTGGCCTATTACACAGGAGTTTTGGTTTGTTAATTTGATTTATTAAAAAATAAAAAATAAAAAATTTGTTTTATGTGGGGGATTGTTGCAATTTTTGTAATTTTTTAAAACAAAATTTATTGGTTTTATTTATTTACTCTTAAAATCTTTTCATATACCTTCCTATTAAAGAGTAACCGTTTTGGTTTTGGAAAGAGTAATGTAGAGTTATTTGTGTTTTTAATTCTTTGAAATTGTTTCTATAAAAAGAGGTCATCATCTTCTTTACAAGATACAAGAAAAAAGAGTTCTATAGATTTTTTGATATTCCTCTCTTTTTGTTTTGAGTTTTTATTTTGATGCTGTCGAGTTCGCTGTGACCGTTGGTTTGTGAGTGCTCACTACTGACGGATTGAGATTGTTGAATCCTGGGGGTGTCCGCCAAAGACCTGTAAGCATTGGAGCAGGGGCGTTAATCACCTTAAGGACAGCGTGTTCAACACGTGCCTCAGTCTCCATATTGATAAGTGTTTTACCCTTATTTGTTTTTCATTTTAATTTACTTAAAGCATTCAAATATTTTTCTATATATATTTTTATTTGATTTATAGTGCTCTATATTGAATTTCTCCAACAGGTTGAGCTCATATGATCCCACCCGGGTCTCCGTCTGGCGAGACTGAATGTGATGGGTTCAAGAGATTGATACTCCAGTAATTACTTGAGCGGATAATCCTATGGAAATAAAGAGTGAATCAGCTCATGAGCTGAGCGCGCGCGCGCACACACAACCCACATACAATGGGATTGAGACTATAAAGATTCAGAAATAAGTTGTGTTCAAATGGTAGAGAGTCTCTCTATACCTCCAGTAATTTTGATTAAAAATCCCTGTTTTAGTGAGTTGGGATCATATTTAATGACTATTGAACAGGTCAACACGTGTCCTTTTTAACCAGTTAGCAGTTGTTAAGACTTTCAAACCCTTAGGGTTAATTGGTTTTTAGAAAAAAAGTATTAATAATAAGGGTTAAATCTTCTTAACGAGTTAATAAATAGGCAGTTAAAAGGGGCTTTGTGAGTGCCATTCAACTCTCCCGAGTTCATACACAGTTGGAGGATCCCAAGTCTCGACTCTGGTTTAGTAAATGTAAAATAATACTTAACACCCCCTCCCAAAAAAAATATAAATAAATAAAATAACCCTTAGGCCTTGTTTGGTTAAACTTCTCTAAAAAGTGATTTTTTTAACTTCTTTCTTTACAAAATGTGAGCTATCGAGAAAGTCACCATACTCTCAAACAGGGATTTTTAATTCTTAGGGTTAGTGCTTATTTCAGTGGAAGTCAAGTTAGTTCCCTTTCAGTGGAAGTCACTCTTGCCAGCTTCCCTTAAAAATCAAAATTTGGACTTCTATGCACTTTTGATTTCTGCAAAAAATAAAAATAAACTCAATGCAATTTTTTACGACTCTTAATTAACTTTCATAAGAAGTCAAGTTAGTTTAAAAATTTATCCAAACACAACGTTAATTTTGTTACTTATTGTAAAGAAAAGTACTAACCATGTGATGAAAGAGAGTCTAGATCCTGCAATGACCGAGTTCACAAATCCCTTAACTCTTAGGGTTAGTGCTTATTTTGAAATTTTTTTCCCTAAAATTAAGGTTAAAAATATTAATCCAAAGGATTAAAAAATCTTAATCACAGCAGTGTATACATGAAAGTGGGGAATTTGCTATCCTTAATCCCCAACTTCCATAATCGCTGAGATACCCACTGCCACCAATATATGAATCTGACTTTGTAGATCGCCACGGCAAAATTTTAACATGAGTGTATCTAATGGTGTAACTTTGCTATGGGTACTGGAAGGGCGATCTTATATATATATATATATATATATATATATATATATCATTTACCTCCTGTTAGTATTAATTATCAATTAGTGTTTAGTTGTGAAAATCTTGTAAGATATCACCTATTGGGATTAGAACTACAACATCTCTCATAAAAGAGGTCAAACCCTACTATTGGAGCAAACGGTAGTGTGGTGTGCATGTTATACGTACTGTAAGGGTTTGAAACCCACCTTCACCTGCTTGATAAGTATTGGGCTCCTCATAGATACCTTTGTGATGATCATGCTTTATACCTAGAACACCATGCTCACTAGTCAGGCACTTGGGGTTAGGCCTATTGCGATCGCACTTGGGAGGAGTGAAACTTAGCAACAATGCTGTTGTAGCCTAGGTCTACAAATAATTAATTTCCTCAGGACACATCTGTATTATACTTTTATTTAAAATTTTAATCATTGTAAAAAGTATATATATGACACATATTCTGACGTGTTTTAAACCGCAATTATTATTTATAAAACTGGGCTACAACAATTAAATGTTGCTAAGTTTCAGTTTTGAGAGTAGGCGAACATAAGGGCTTTATGACCATATATATCATTGGTGGTTAGATTGTTGGGGTGTTTTTTTTGGTGTGTACACATATGTTATGTTATTGGTCTTTTATAGTCCTGAATTACAAAGTTCGGCCATTGTTAGGTACCGAATTGCATTCAAGTTTTTGACAATGGGAGTGGATCCCTCACATGGCCGGCCCCCATAAATTGCGGCTACTTATATGCTGAGACCTGTATTCGTGTGTTGTCTCTTCCAAACCTCTGAAATTAGTGCATTTATACCCGTTTTGGTTAGGAGGGGGAGGCCCTTAACGCTCCTGCTGTGGAGGGACAGTTGACCGTAACAGTATAAATGAATTTATATTATCTTCTAAAAGTGTCTTCTAGCGTGGATGAATTGTTGAAATTGAGAAGCAAAAGCAAAAGAAGCTAAGGATTATCAAAATCATCATCATTAGCTTCATAATCTTCCATCTTCTTTCTCTCTATAGATCTTCTAGATAGTGACAATAACCTAATAACGTACAATTGCCACGACTTTTCTTTGGTAAAGTTTGTGTAGATTTTCATCCTTTTAGACTTAGTGTGTGCCTCCTTATGTTGCAAGATTGCCTTTGTTCAAACAATTAGATTTCCATATCAATTGCAAATGGGGATTTTCTCCTTTTGTGGGCTCTTTAGATTTGTGGGATTAGATCCTCATGACTTTGCGCATGCACATTAATCCTTTTTTTTTCTTTCATATACACGTGCAATCTTCTACATGATGGTCGAGCACATGTGCATCACATTCGCCCGTCGGAAAATACATATTTTCATTTATTTTGGTGGCGTGATACTGAATTTATAAGATCGTTTCGATCATCGGATACCTCTTGATTTAATTTGACTTAACCCTGGCCTCTAAAAAAACATAAATAAATCTGTGGCTTCAGGATCTTAACCTTCTCATTTAGAGCTGAGAAAAAAACAGATAGATAGTACTATATTTGATGGTTGGAAGTGCTTAGTGGGTCTTAATCTTGGGTCACCCTCCATCGAATGGGCTTAAAGGCCGGATGGTCTTGACCAATTTGTTGATTTGTCCACGTGCATGTTATGGAGCTAAGGAAGATGGTCTAAGACGTATTTCTTCTTTATTTACCCTTATTCTTTATTTTCTAGTTACGTAAGGTAGTGCTTGTGACGTAGAGCTGAGCCGGTATTATAGTTGTAATTCTAATTTAAAACAATAATAAGAGCAATCTAAGTGTATATCTAACTATAGATTTTAAGTCAATAGTAGCACTTTGTACCAAGAACAAAGAGAGTGATAGTGACTTGTTGTATGTTAAAGAAAGTATGAAAAGACAAAACCTTTAAAAAAACATAGGTCTTGCTAAGTTTCTTTTTATTTTTATACTAACAACTTATTTTAAGCAAAATAAAAATAAAAATAGCAGATTAGGTTCATTCTAATGGGTCACACCCATACAAGCGTTCCATCGTGTAAAATCATTGCCATGAATAAGAATCCTAAGTCATTGCCTTGTGGTATGAAATAAGAATCCTAAACGGGAAAAAACACCCACGTAGAAGGGTGGTTAAGGCGTAAGGGCATTCCCCACTAGGAGCCGACGACTATGGAGTCATCTGTAACTTTGCCTATGCTTGGAATTTCTTCTGAAAAAAATAATTATATATATATATATATATATTTTGCGTCGGATATCATTTATCTACATTAGTGCAGTTAGTGGTTAGTTTGGGGATTGGAGCTCTTGTGGACTGAGGGATTGGATCCCAGACCTCCCTCAACATAGAGAGGCCCACCCCACCATGATCGAAAACTCGAGATTCCGAGTAGACAAAAATTCTGATTCATACGAGTCCAACAACTCAATTGAGTTGAGAATTTTATTTAGTGTATATGATTATCATCTTCCTTTATAAACAGATATAACTTGCTCGGAAAAAGAGTAGCTCTGGTGGCTGCCTGAGTTGGGCGCTCGGGCATCCACAAAACATTGGGCAGCTGGCGATAATTTAGGTGAGAAGTCATTTCATTGTCTCCCCTTGATTTTGACTTCTCCCTATTTGATATCTTTCTCCTATAAAAATGCCAGCTGCCTAATGGTTTGTGGATGCCCGAGCTCCTAGCTCGGGCAGCCACTAGAGCTAATCTTTTTCCAACTTACTCCCATCTTGATATGTTTTTTCCAGCTCGGACTCACCCTCTTTTATGGAGGACAAACTTTACTAAGGAGTGCTAGCCCCAATTGCACAATTTGAAAATTTCCCACTGACTTTAGGCGGGACACTTTAATCATTACTATTCTATCAAGAGATTAAAATATATTTTTTCCAAAGCGCCGAGGATATGGAACCAACCTTTTAAAGATAAGGGAAGTGATTTAAAACTCTCGATAGTAGGTACTATCGAGAGCCAAGGCCGTAAGATTGAAAATTCAAGGGTGCAAACACTATTGTGGGGCCCACCCTTTTAAATGATGGGTTAATGGTGGCCATTTGATTTTCAAACGTGCGGCTGTGCTCTTGATAATATCTACTATCGAGAGTTTTTCATCACTTTCCTAAAGATAATAGGAAAGGGTGGCAACACATTTCACAACCGTATTGACAGTGGAAAGTTGCCATTGGAACTAGCAATTCTCATGCTTACAACCAGCTGCCTGGTTGCAAAATTGTTGAACCGTGCTGCCTTAGTTTGGAAATGACCTGCAAGTGCAAGTGCTTCTGCAAAAAAAAATTTACGAAAGTGATTAAAACCTATCGATAGTACATACTAACGAGAGTTGGACAGTTGGAATGAACATATGATGGTTAATCCAATGGCGCCATGTCCACACATGCTTTAAATGATGAGCCCCACTTAATATTTGACATCATTGGATTTTCAATCCAACACGCTCTCGATAGTAGTTAATATTGAGAGTTTTAAATCACTTCCCACTTGTTTATCGATGAATGGGTTCAATTGAGTGTTTGCTTTTTGAGCCATGGCCAAAACCCTACCCAACCCGTCGCCATAACAATTAATTTGCAAGAAGGCAGCAAGTGCTAATTCTTCTTATTTGTCAAAAAGGAAAATAATCCCCTTCTCGGGTTGATGAGGGGATTTACCATCTCACCCCTTTTTTTGTTGGACGTGTACCCTTTTTACTCCCTATTTCAAAAATGAAAACAGGAGTTAAAATTTGTTAAAAGGGGCTTTGTGACAGCGAGGAGGAATAGTCACCTCCTGTTGAACTATTATTCTTGTCAAAGATAGCTTGAGTTGCAGTTACACTGACTCGGGCGAGTCATTTCTGAGTCGCACAGAAGCTCGATAAATATGGTCGAGTAAAGGATTTTCTAAGCCTTATAGCCTTAATAGACATAATCGGTCAAATCACCAGTTGACTAAACAAGATTACCAACTATGATTAGCACACATGGGTCACATAGTTGAGGTCATTGGATTAAGATGTGAATAAAGAAGAGATTATCCAAAATAGGTTCATTGGATTACAGTACTCCACTTGGCCTAATTATAACTAAACTCGAATATTGATCATCTAGCGAAGTCGCCTTACACGTCATGTCTACGTGTCGTCTGTTTTGGTCTTCAGGAAAATCAGCCAATAAATTAATTATAATCGGGGTGAACATAATACGTACAAAACATATAATATTTTGTATATGTTCTTGAGTTTAGGTAATTAATGGTTTATTTATATAAACACTGTATTAATATAATTGCAAAGCTTGCAACCATATGATGCTGTCTGTTACCGAAACCATGTAAAATACTCGACAAGTTGTGTATCCACTGATCCACATGCGCTGAATGACATGCGCGCGTGTGACAGAGAAAGAGAGAGAGAGAGTTTATGAATAATTATTAATTAATTTTGCCAATATAAGCATAAAATAAGCTACAGCTTACCAGTCCGACGAGTTACACCTTTTCTTAGAAAATTCATTAGGAAACTCCTGGGTCCAATAACAAATGCAGGATGCACTTTAATCCTTGACATGGGGGCTGTTTGGCCTAAATAATGGCATTTTATCATCGATAATCAGTTAAACTAATTACAATCCACTATGGCCTAAATAATGGCATTTGGTTACCAACTTAAAAAATCTGTTATACATATGTGATAATGGTTTAGGTGGTGTTTGGATTGGATTTTTTTGGCCAAAAATCAATTTTGATAAAATTGATTTTGTAGAAATTCATGAAAAAATGATTAATTTCTACACAATCAATTTTACTAGAATTGATTTTTGGCCAAAAAAATCCAATCCAAACGCCCCATTAGTGATTATAAGTAATTTTTATCATGCCGGACTCGACTTCATTTGACTTATCTTTCCAATATTGCCCTTTCTAATTCTTATCACTTTTCTTTCTCTTTTTTCTATTATTATTATTATTATTATTTCTCCACTTCTTCTTTTCTTTGTTAGAAGTCGGACATAAATAATTGATGTTTTCAACAAGTTAACCGAACAAAATTATTTCATGCCACTATTATTTTTCCAGTAATTATAATCTCGAAGATTTAGCCTGAAGAATTTTATGCAAACCACCCCTTATAAGAGCTGTGCATAATGGTCATTAAGGAGCAGTGTTGCCAGGACCGGACGGCTGGTCAAACTGGTGGAACCAGGAACCGGCCCCCTCGCCGGTTCCCAAAACCCTCAAAACTAGGATATTTTAAGAACCGGCCAGAATCGGTGGGAATCGGTCAAAACCGGTTGGGAACCGGTCAAAACCGGAAAAATTTAAGGAAAAAAAGGGAAAAAAAATAATATTTTTTTGGTAAAAAGTATACGGTCAAACCGGACCGGTGGAACCGGGAACCGGCCACTCTACCGGTTCGATGCCCGGTCCGGTTTTGACAACACTGCTAAGGAGCATAATGGACTGGGTTGAGCCAAGTCTATCATGGACTGGGGCACAATGCCTACTTGAACCCGATCCATTTGTTAGCAGGTTGGGGAACATCACCCCAAATTTAGGGGAAAAAATACTTTATACCCAAACCTGCTGGTATTATCCTTTTTTTCTTTTTTTTTTTCTCTTTTTTTTTTTCTTATATGTAGGGATATCAATGGGGGCCAAATTCGGGCTTCAAAGCTTCTTGTAAAAGTTTTGGGCCGAGCCTATTCAAAAATACTAAAATTCAAGCCTAAGCACGGCCCATTGACACCCATACTCACAAGACTTTATCTCATTAATAATTCAAAGTTGGATTGAAAGCACCTGTTATATGATATGGAATGCTAACCCCACTCTCAAAATGAATAAAAAAATCGAACTCTCCTTATTTAACCCACTCTCAAAATAAATACTAAAATCGAAGTCTCCTTATTGGCCCTGGAGGTAAAAAATAAATTTTATTTCAAAAAGTAGCTTTAGATTGTTTATTGAATAAGTGGTAAAATCATTTATTGCTAAATATTTAGACCTCATTAAAATATTATCAAACAGTCTTATTATTAAATAAGAGTTTAATTTAATAGAATAAGTCAATAAAGTCTTATTTTAAATTTTATCAAACACTACTATAATTTTTGAAGGGATCTCCAACTTGACTTGTTTAAATATTCGTGCTCAAATAAAAGGTTGGCTTATTTGTTTGAGTTTGAACTACCTGCACTTTGCTTAAATGAACCAAGTAGACCGGCCAATTTGACTTGAATGCAGCACTAATTTCTCTACCATATTCTCCCACATTCGAACCATGCATGCACTTTGAAAATTTTGAGCATTAAAATTCTCCCATATTCCCCCCACAATCGAACCATGCATGCACTTAGAAATTTTTGAGCATTAAAATTCTCCAGAGTTGGTGATTCTTGAGAGTTCAAGCTCTCTCAAATGAAAAAAGCATAAGTGACACGAGTTATACAAGTAAATATTAAGATTCCTTTTAGTTTCTTCTTCTTGGATCATTGAGTATTGAGGACTTTAATGTTATATTGGTGGAGACTTTCAGTTTATAAACAAAAGTCCTTAGTTCAGTAGACTTTTGTATCCGTTGAATATCGATACCTTGTATGGTATAAAAGAACTATGGTAGGTATAATAGTAAATAAATCATTACCGAAAGAAATCGTTTGGTGCAGGTTTACCAAGTTCGCTACATGCTATAGCGAATCTCAAACGGAGCGAACTCGAACTGGTTCATGATTCGGTTCGGATTGGTTCATGAAATTGAACGAACCACGTAGTGGTTTCAAAACAATCCTAGTTTGTCAAGTTTTTCATTCAAATTTGTTGATATTTTTCTTTAGGTTAAGTAAGTTTATACTTTGAGTTCACAAACCGTTCATAATTTTTTTAATTTTTCAAACAAGTATTTGTAATACATTGTTTACATGCTTAAAATATATATATTTATATTATAATAGAAAATATATATTTTGTTATACATGCTTAAGTAGCGAATCAACCTAAAGAACCCAAGCGAACCGTAAAACGAATTATCTCATCCTACCCCTAACGAACTGGGTTTACTCTAGAGTGTCGAACTCTAAACCTCGAACCGAGCGAACCGACAAACCAATGTGTTCTTGGGTTGTCTCAGGGACGAGATCTATCACGGGTTCTTCTTTCCTTTTTTTCTTTTTTTAAAAAAAATTCTTTTTTCAAAGTTGATTAATTTAACTGGCTGCACTCTTGATTTGTTTATGTAAAATTCAAATACATTTCAAATTATATGATTCATACAAGGGGCGTGATTCTTGCGTGTCCCTTTTAACCCCTTTAACTCATGTGGTTAAGATTTGCTAACTTAGGGGTTAAATTTTTTTCTCTAAAAACCAATGTTAGAGTCATTAAACCCAATGAACCTTAATTACAGTTAAATGGAATCAAAAGGGACACATGGCACAATTAAATTGTATTTTTGGGCTGAGTCTGGCCCAACTGCATAAAACTGGGCTTGGTGCGAGCAAGGCTGCCCCATGATCATCCCTATTGCCCAGCAGGTAAAGATCATGACAATGGGCCAGGTTGGGTACTTGGGTTGGGTTGAGGTTGAGGTTGAGGTTGAGGTTTGGTGACCAATAACTTTAACCAACCCATTTTAATTTTTAGGTAAGGGTTAAAAACATTAGATCCAAACCCAGCCCACTTAAGGACCACTCAACCCATACTCGTCTGCGCAATTCGTTTATTTCTAATTTTTTTAATATTGCAAAAACATGAGATTATTGCATCTAACATTATTTAAACAATCCAACATCTAAACAAATATGGTTTCGTAGTGCACTAGAGAGGACGGGGGGGAATTACAAAAGACAAAATAAAAGAATCGGAATCCTATAAGAATTACTTTTTAAAGACGAAAGAATGTGTTCCAAGCAGGGGAGCCAGTGGCACTTACCCCTTGAACTTAAAAAAAAATAAAAAAAATTCATAGGGCATAGCTATGGGGCATGAGGGTAGTTGTCCTCTAAACTATTAGAGAAAAAAATTATAGTTAAATATGGCATGAAAGCAGTTTCCTCTATTTTTGAAAACAAAGGGAGAGGGAATTAAAAAGAAAAACAAAAATCAGAATCTTATAAGAAATACTTTTTAAAGACGAAAGAATGTGTTCCAAATAGGGGTGGAGCCAGGGGGGCACTTGCCCCTTGAACTTTTTAGAAAAAATATATTTTCGTTGGGCATAGCTATGGGGCATGAGGGTAGCTGTCCTCTAAACTATTAGAGAAAAAAATTATAGTTAAACAGGGCATGGAAGCAGTTTCCTCTTTTTTTGAAAACTAAGGGAGAGGGAGTTACAAAAGGGAAAAAAAATCAGAATCTTATAAGAAATACTTTTTAAAGACGAAAGAATGTGTTCCGAATAGGGGTGGAGCCAGGGGCACTTGCCCCTTGAACTTTTGAGAAAAAATATATTTTAATGGTGCATAGCCATGGGGGCAGCTGTCTTCTAAGCATTTGGACAAAAAAAATTATAGTTTAATAGGACATGAGGGCAGTTGCCTAACTTTTTTTTTTTGGGGGGGGGGGGGGGGGGGGGATTTCAAAAGAAAAATAAAAGAATCGGAATCCGATAAGAAATACTTTTTAAAAGACGAAAGAATGTGTTTCAAGCAAGGGTGGAGCCAGGGGCACTTGCCCCTTGAGCTTTTGAGAAAAATATATTTTAATAGGGTGTAGCCATTGGCATGGGGGAGTTGTCCTCTAAACTTTTGGAGAAAAAAGGTATAGTTTAATAGGGCATGAGGGCAGTTGCCCTGAATTTTTGAAAAAAAAAATCTTTTATACTATATTATTTAATTATTTGATAGGACATAGTCATAACAAGGGAACAATTAAAAACTATATTATATTATTTAATTGGGCATCTCCATGGGGCAAGGAGGCAACTGTTCCTAAACTTTTGAAAATAAAATATATCTTTTTTATTATATTATTTAATTATTTAACAAGGCATAACCAGGGAACAATGGGACAACTGCTCCCGTAAATAAGGAGAAACAATGCTCATAGAATATGCATGAAATGTAAAAGCGAGATGACCCACGAAAAAAAAAAAAATCAGGCTCTGCGCCCCGAACCCCTATCCCCTAGACCTAAAATATTTTGTACCAGCCTAATCATTATCTACAAATCCATTAACAATTACTAATATTTTTAATCAACTACTGCTTGCCCCCTTACAAGAAAATCTTGACTCTACCCCTAGTTCCAAACATATATATGTGTTTTTTTTTGTCGTCACTATATATTGTTAAATGTTAAAATTGGTAGTTATTTTGTTTATAAGTAAGTTAGCTGGGTATAAGGACCTATTGTATCTAGATAACCCAACTGTTTTTATAAAAAAGATATCATCCAATCCAAACCCAATGCGATTATAACTGGTTTCATAAAACCCACCCAAACCCATGAAAAATTGCGGACGGCTTAGAAATTGCCATCCCTACTGGTAAGTATAGGGCTACATGTCTAACTATAACTGAACATCACCCGGCCCAGCCTGATAAGGGTGGGGTGGACCATGGTTTTGGCGGGCTGGCCTTAGCCTGGGCTTAGATAGCTTGAAGTTAATGTAGTCATATTGTTTAGTACATCTGTACAAATGTATTTTGTACGATATACTTATTTTTCGTATAGAAAGACTTTAAAATTTAAAACAAATACTGATTGTTTTGACAAAAATGATCATAACATACACGTAATCCATATGCCCATTCTAAGATAGAGCTAGGTACTATAGTTTTTTTTTTTGTTTTTTGAGGAAAAGGTACTATAGTTTAGGCTGAGCCGAAATTGAAATCGAGCCAACTCAGACCCAATCGCAGAAAAGTTTGAATGCGTTGGTTGGGCCCAATGGCTCCAGCTGAGTTTGGGCCCACTGCAAATAGTCGATGTTGGACCCAAACTGACAGCCCATCCCAGCATGCCTGTTGTGCAGTCTTTAACCCATTCCAGACTTTGCAATAAAGTTGAATGTTCTTTAATGTCACACTCGATCTCCCTGGTGCTGTTTAGGTGGTGCAATCGCCAAACAAGGCGTAGTCCTATGATATATATTCTTCAAATAACAAAGAGAATATTTACTTGTTTCTTCCTTTAAGAAATATCATAAGCCATACAAAAGATATGCAATAGGGATGTAAACGGATAGATCCGGAGCGGATAGTAGTATATCTGAATATATATTTGAATATCCGAATCCGAATAAATATCTGGCGGATAGTGGAATATGATATTTGTATCCGACTCCGATTAAAATATTTTTTATTCAGATAGTATCAAAATTATCTAATTACTTATAGAAAATTTTTAAAAAAATGAAAATTAATATTTAAAAAATGTAAAAATATTCAAAAATATATTTTTAAGATTATATTAGTTTTATAAATTTAAAATATATTATGCATATATATTATATAATCGGATGGATATTTCTCGGATCAAATATTAGTATATCCGAATTCGTATCCGATTATAAACGGATAGTAAGAATTCGCTCAGCCGGAGACCTATTCGAATATTTATTTGACTACATAAATTCGGATATGGATAATATCCGCATCCGTTTACAGCCCTAGATATGTAAATTGTCTTGTGGGTCCTACTCGAATAATATAGATTGTATTTACAGTCTACAAAAGCAATCACTACTATAAATATGCTCATTCATCACGATTGCATTTCTAAGATCAATGAAGGTTTACACTAGAACGGTGATAGAATCCCTTATAAATCGCGATAAAGATGGTGAATTTTTTTTTACAGGTGTTACCATCACGTTTGAATAAAAACGGTGATAAATATTTGATGTGAGAAATATTAGCTCACGTTTATTATTTTACTATGATAAATTATTTTATTAAATCACGGTTAAATTTATAGATCTTGGTTATTATTTGTACCGTGATTGTAAGATTAACGTTTCGTCTAACTTTAGTATATTATTTTTTAGTTACGATCACGATTATATAATTAACGGTGATCCTATAAATGAAACATTCAGGTTTTAATTATTGGCAATGATTGTAAGAGCTGTCATTTTAACAATAAAAATACAACTTTTAGTAAAAAAATTTAGAGTTACGATCACGGTTACAAGAAAAATATTGATGATATAGGACAATAGATCATGTTGAGAATAATATTCGTGATCAAAACTCATATTTTCACTAAAAAAGTCACTTCATCTCTCTTCGCGCTCATATTTTGAACATAATGTCTAACCTTCTCTATTTCTTCTTCTAGCAAGTACTGTATTATTCTCTCCCGCAAATGTTTCGTTCCGTTCAACCTTTGGCATCCGTTTTGTTCAACCTCTGGCAACTATTCCCTCATTTCGTCAGGTATTTTTTTAATTTCTTCTTTCATTTATTTTCACTTAAATGATTAAACAAATATTCAGAACTTATTGAATGGATGATTTCCAATGATAAATCGTTTTCAGTTGGGCAAGTTTCTAATGACAAATTTATATTTTTGATATAAAGTAGACAATATTTTTCTATGCTTTAAGCATTTGAATAAGAGTTTATTGTTTAATTATGCATTTATTCATAACAGTCATGTTAGGAACACAACATTTTGACACAAAGCTAAGTACTAGTTGTCCTAACTTAGAAAGAAAATTCAGAGGCTCCACCATACTTGAAAAGAAAATTCAGAGACAAAATAACACTATTTGTGAGAAGAAAATCGTCAAAATGAATCCTAGTGGAATGCCCAACTAGTGAATATAAAAAAGATTTGAGTTCTACCATTGGTATATATGCACGTGAAATTCCAAATTTTTATAGGAATTGAAAACAAGTTCCAGCTGAGGGTAAAGACAAGTTTTGAAAAAGGTTGACTGTACGAGTCATTGCATATATAATATTCATACTGTTTTTTTTACTGTATATATGTAATTTTTTGAAATTCCGCATAAAGACACTTAGAAAATATAGGTTTACAGTGACTTTGTTTTGTCTTACTGTAGCAAGAATTTGACCTTGAAGAAAGCTACAAGAAGCAATTTTTGAAAAAGTTTAATTTCTCTTGGAGGATATTCAAGAAGTACCTCCGGTTGAAGCACATTTCTCTATTTATTGTTAGTGGGCATCTCGAGCTAATAAAATTTTCCACTGACTATGTACATATTAGGCTTGAACCCTGGGAGGCGTTTCTAAACTATACTCTTTCAAATCAATTCAAAGTTGGTAAAAATTATTATTACTTATTTATTATATTTAATATTTGAACTTTAATTGAACTTATGCTTAATTGTATTACGATTTTCAAGTTTTAAGCAAAAGAAATAAGGAAGAAGAATTTATACCCCATCGTCTAAGAAGGGAGTATTATGATAGGGTTTAAAAAAAAATTGCGAGTGTTTAGATTTCTAGAATTTAAGATTATGTAATTATTATATTAAGTATTAGCTTAAATATTAATCCTTAATATTTAATACTTGACAGATGGTTGAATCTGTTTCTCAAGGGCAGCCAATTGAGAAAGTGGAGAGATATACTTTGTGGGTTAAGGCTCGGCAAAGACTAGAAAACCAATACACTTCAGATGATGCAAGAAAAAAACATGTAGAAATTGTAAGTGTTTATTTGATTATTAGTTTTCATCTTATGCGTGTTTCTTTGTTGACATATACTCTGATTAGCAAAATGGTTCTTATGCATGAACAATTTGCAACAATATGTCGAGGGTGGAAGGAGCATGTTTATTGATGGTAGATCGGACATCCTTACGACGATGTTAGGTCCATAACATCTAAGCCGGGTTAGGGTAGTAGGACAACTTGTTGTTCCCATGAAATATCGGGGTTTCCCCAAACACACCAATTACTTGACATGTTTGCATGAAGTTCAAGAACTCAAATCCCAACTGCTGGAAATGCAAGAAAGGGAGCGGCAAAAAGATGAGGAGCAACAATCCCAAAAAAGGGAGAAAAATTATAATCTGCTTGCTACTCTTTCTCCAAATTCATCGGACAATTTTTCTCAAATAAAGGGTGTATGTATTTATTCAACTTAATTAACTATTAGTTATATTATTGTAAATTATTACAAATGTTTAATTAGAAAGTCATTTGTATAAACATATAAATCAAAAGACTTCATAGTTTAGTGATATTCGTGAGTTAATGTATTTCATTCATCTTAGGTGAAAGCTGCACAACTAGCAACTAATTCTTTGGAGGAATTTAACCATTAGTTTAGTGAAAATTACAAGGATGATGCAGTTCTATCTTTAGCATATGATATGAAAATTATTGGATCATATTTTGATACCTTGTATATCATAAAGGACGATATCGCAGAATTGTATACTAATAATGACATTGGTGTATCTTTGATTTTTTTATACACAAGGTGAGACAACTTAAGAATTAATTAAGATTATTTAATTTGCTTTCCTATTATCAATATTAAGAATTGTTATTTATTTCTGAATAATATATAAATTACTGTTGGAGGATAATAACAAAAGCAAGTATATATTTCTCGACCCCAACAAACATAAATTCAGAAAATACTAAGACGAAGATAACAAAAAAATTGCGCTTACCGAAGAATAACCAACAACTGATTATACAATATAATGTTAGGTAAGTTTTTTCCTACTTCTCTCATGTTATTTTGACTTATTAAGTATGAGTATTACTAATTCTATAAGTTGAATTATTCATTTAAAATGAAATTATATAATTCATTTTTCAATTGCAGAAAACACTGGTGCTTGTGTCTAATTCAACCAATAATATTTTCAGTGCATTGGTTGGACCCATTGCAGATAAGCATATCCAACCGCTCACATGTTAAAAACGTTTTCAATGAGTAAGTAATTTCTTCCCTTATATTGCACATTTTACATCTACGTTTATGTTTTGTACTAATCTTTTATACTATATGTTCAAATTACTTTTGTGAAGTGCATTTAATGAATTTGAGGCGGATGGTTTAAAAGACAAAAAGAGAAGACCTAGAGAGTGGATATTTATTGATGTTAAGTTAAATTAAGACCGATATTAATTAATCCTCTAATGTTGTAATATTGAAAATTATAGGACTTAAACATTATTGATATAATCTCATTCATTCTCTTTTTCTGTAGTGTCTGAATCAAAAAGATGGCTGAAAAAGTATCTACTACACCATGATGTACTTGAAGGACATCATCAATAAATAATAAAAAAAACAAATATATTTGACAAAATTAGGGATTGTTTTGCATCCAAAGGTTAAGAACCGTATAACGATGAAACAATAAAAGAACTTAAGAAGAAACTAGCTAAATACTTGAAAAGTTATACTGCTTAGAATAACATTTTCATATTTGTATTTTACTTATATTGTAAATAAATTCATATTACTTAATTCATTGATGTATAGTGTATTATATTTGTAAATGAGTGTGTTTATGAACTTAGTAGTGAGTGTATGGAGTTACAGGTTGCATAATATTTTTGGATTTCAAATAAATCAATAATCACGATTATCTTTGTAACTGTGATTTTGGAATAAAAATAATCACGGTTTAACATAATAAAACATGATCTAAAATACGTGAAGAAATCATTTTCGAAGAGAATAATCTCGTTTTTACGATATTCAATTACGAATAAAACTGTGATTGTTAATATTTATAACCATTACGGTTAAGATAAAAATCGTAATATTTAAATACATATGATCACACGTCGAAAGGTCGCGGTTCTGTCTGCGCTTGGTAATTGTGATCAACGTCTTACGGTCACAGATGGAAACCTTGAGCAATGAGCCTTTTTCTTGGAGTGAATAAGGTAGATTGACTATACTGAATCCCATAAGGAATCTCCCAATACAAACGGGGTGGAGACCGTTTGATCTGTTACTTTTCCAAAATATCATATCCATTAGAACCCATAGTTTTTTACCAGAGCAAAAAACGAAAACGCGAAATGAGGCGAAAGCAAGACACGAGAAGTGATGTTCAAAAATTCAAAAAATCCTTGTGAAATGAGAAGCGAGAAATAGAATATGAGCACCTCACTTCCATTGTAATAGTATGTGCATTCATACTTTAAGTTTTTCTTTATATGAGATGTGTGTGGGGATCTAGGTGTCTAAGATTCCAATCCGACGATAATTGCTCAAGGTGTACACTCTAGGCTAGAAACTCGACTTTATTCCCGTCTCCCACTTACATATCCTATTTGCAACTATGTCACAACTTAAACAATAGAATACTTTATTCATGTTTAGAGCCGCTCAAAATTGCAATTTTTCTACAAAACTCGCATGCCAGGCATTGTAAATTTCTGTACATACGAGGATTATCCCGCTATTCCTCTCAAATTGACTTGGTGGTGAGTGCCTGGTAAAAAAAAAGGGACTTATTCTGTTCAGAACTCTTCTCCCCCTTGTAAACTCAGCCTTCATTCATATCCCTTCAGCTCAAACTGCGAAATGCCAAGGTGTGCCTCTTATATATTAGGGTGGTCCTAGGATTAAGTTTTTAGGAGGAAAAGTGTGTGATAAACAATAGAGAAATGATGCTTAAAACAAAAAAAAAAAAAGGAGGAAAAGTGTGTGATAAACAATAGAGAAATGATGCTTAGAACAAAAAAAAATCTACCATTGGCTAATTACTTTTATAAGATGAAACCAAATCCTCTACTGTGATAACTGGATTTGGCAAATCTGGTTATCACCACTTGAGGTCGCCATGTGTCCCTTTTGACACCCCTTAACCGTGGTTAAGATTCAGCCACCCCTATGGTTCACCTACCCATCCTTTTTTTTTTTTTTTGAAATATTAATTCTTTTTTAAATAAATAAAAAACTGTTTTTAGAGTTATTTTAATATTGAAAATAGTTTTAAATTAAAAAAAAAGAATTAATATTTTTTTTAAAAAGACCAAGGATGGGTGGGTGAATCTTAACTTAAGGGTGTCAAAAGGGACACGTGGCTCCTCAAGAGGTGATAACCGGATTTGCCAAATATAATCCGGTTATGCCGTAGAAGATTTGACTTCTTATAAGATATTTTTTAGCAATACTCGGTGTTACTTTAGAAAGATCATACACACACATATATATATATATATATATATATATATATATAAAAGGGTTCACAGTTTCTCCATTAGTCGGGCCCTTTTAGAGTGAGTGCATGGGTGCGTGGGTTTACTCTTTTGGTTCCCTTAGGTCTGATCCTGTGTGTTTAGTGTTACCTTCCCCGAAAAAAAAAAAAAAAAAGTGTTGGTGCCAATTCGTAGAAGTAGTGCACTAAAAATGTAGCTGACCTATTTGTTAGTCTCCCTTAACAAGTGGTTGTTGGATATTTTTGATTGGGCCCAGGGTTCTCTCAAGTTCAACTTTGAGAGAATCTGTCAAGTTGAAACCCCTAGAGATCGCCACGTGTCTCCTTTGACACCCTTTAACCATGGGTTCGGTTCACCCACCCCTAGGGTTCATTCACCCATCCTTGATTTTTTTTTATTTTTATATTAATGATTATTTTTTAAATTAAAAAAATGTTTTTAATATTAAAAAACTCTAAAAACAGTTTTTTTAATTTAAAAAATAATAATTAATATAAAAAAAAAAAACCAAGGATGGATGAGTGAACCCTAGGGGTGGGTGAACCTTACCCATGGTTAAGGGGTGTCAAAGGAGACACGTGGCGACCTCTAGGGGTTTCAACTTGAGAGAATCCTGAGCTGATTGAAAATGGAAATGGTGCACGTTAGAAAAATAAGAGCTCCGGAGGTGCACGTTGGCTTGCTCGTTTTTTAGGATTTCATGGCAAACACGCTGGCTGCTGGAATGGTTTTGGGTGGATCATCTCGCCCTCCAGATCAATCGATATCCTATGCTAAAGTTGTTGCAAACAGATCAAGATCAGAAGAGAATATGAACCAAGTGAAGGAATTAAGGCTGGAGAATTCCATGGCAGTGAAGAAACCTTCATCCTACAAAGGTGAACATGCACTCTTTTTTTCTGCTGAAGATCTGATCAAATCTGGATCCCCCTTTCAAGTTCACACTGATCGCTAAATGCTCCTATGGTAGACCATCAATGGCCTCCTTAAAGGAGTTTATTAAAAAAAAACTTTTCACACCGAGTTAGATTTCTCGGTTGGGGTTCTGGATGCGAGGCATATTAATTCTACTTCGGTTTGAAGGAGAAGAAGACTACCTATCGTGTTGGATCAAGGAGATCTGTTATGTTCAAAGCAAACTTGTTAGAATCATCAATTGGACTTCTTTCTTCCAATCTGGAGCAAAACCTTCCTTGATCCCCATGTGGATTAATCTACCAGGTCTTCGAATAAACTTTTTCAATACTTCTGATCTATCTGATATTGGTAATATAGTTGGAAAAATCCTTCTAATAGATGATGCAACAAGATCATCTGCGTAGAGGTGGATATTAGCAAGGAAAAACCTTCAAGATTTTGGTTGGGAATGGGAACATCCGGTAGATGGCAAAAAATAAATTATGAGAAGGATTCTTTCTTTTGTGTGACATGTAAAAAGCTAGGCCACAACGAACAAGTTGGGGAAAAAGAAGAATGAGAATCACAAGATGAAGGGTATAGCAACTCCTCTAATCTCGAATATGGATAGACCAGAAGGTCATGAGAGAATATATACATGTTGGAAAAACTCTGTTTTGGAAAATCTGGAAAAACAGTTTTTTACAAACTTTGACCCAAAATAAAAGTGGGACCCACAAAGATTATGAGGCGGGTCCAAGTGGATTCATGTTCTCCTCCATGAGGAGATCAACGTAGTGTATTCACTTGTCCAAAACAGTGAAGTGGTGAATGAGAAATTCATCTCAAAGTGGGCCACTTGAAACTAAATTATAAGTTGAAGAATGGTGTAGTTTAATAGTCCCACATTGGAAAACTATTGAAACTATAGTGTGGTTTAAATACCATTACCTTGGAGTAAAGGGTGGGCCCTTGGGGCACCCAAATTTTGCGAAGGAGTGAGCACTTGCTCCAAGGTGGAACCAACACACACGCGCGCGCCGCCGCCCCTACCCGAGTCCGGGCCGGCTGGCTTGGCTTGGCTTGGCTTGCTTTGGTTCTAGTGGGCCTTAAGCCTGGCCCCTATATTTATTTTTTGTTTTGCTGGGCCAGAGCCCGTTTCAACTTATATAGTTATTCCACAACAGCTCTTTTAATCCAACAGTCATGTCTGTTGGATTTAAATTTGAAACCCAAGAGACATGACCATTCTGGACAGTCTCCTTTGCCTACTATTTAAAGCTTTTCTGGTGCATATTCTTAAGTACGAAATTCCTTCTTCTACTCCCAAGTCTCTGCATTCCTTCTGCATATTTATAAGTCTCTGTTAACCCAAGAGAGAGATATAGCATAGTTTCTGGTTCGTTGGACAAACAGATTGCTGTGCTTCTTCTGTTTGTGTAAAGATCAATTTATCCTGGGAGGCAGACGTCCGTATATCAAAAGCACCAGTGTGAGGGACGAAATCTGTCTTAAGGAAAGAGTTACTACTCGACTTGATCTGTTGATTTTCAGTTCCTAAATCAGTGAGTTCATTCTATTCTGTAATTTTTATTTATTGTTACATGAACAGAATATATATTCAATCAAAATCAAATTCATATTCTGTACACTGAATAGTATTGTTCTATTTCACTTAATAAAGATTGAATACAGGATTATTTAATTCAAATACTGTTAAGTATAAACAACAATCTTAAGACAGATTTTCTTTGTATCCAATCTTTTACTACAAATACTGGTTTTCAAAATTTTGATTTCTGTATACTGCTTACAATTTCAAAATTCTGTGCACATTATAATTTCCAGAATTCTGTATACTGTTTCTATTTTCACAAATCTACATGCTGTTCCTGATTTCAGAATTCTGTATAATACAATAAATTTCTGCATTCTGTAATACTGTATTAATCTTTAATTTCTTAATACTGTATATCAGAAATTATGTCAGTCACTGCACCTACTGCCATGCATACTCCGTTACATCCTACTGTTCCTGTGAACCATGGTGAAAAGCCAGAAAAGTTTAATGGAACAGAGTTTAAAAGATGGCAGCAAAAGATGTTGTTCTATCTTACAACTCTGAATCTGGCTAGATTTCTCAGAGAAGATGCTCCTGCATTGAAGGAAGGAGAGACTGATATGCAAGTTGTTGCTGCTGTAGAGGCATGGAAAAATTCTGATTTCCTATGCCGAAACTACATCCTCAATGGATTGGATAATACACTGTATAATGTTTACAGTCCAATCAAAACAGCAAAGGAACTCTGGGATTCCTTGGACATCAAATATAAGACAGAAGATGCCGGTGCAAAGAAGTTTGTGGTCGGAATGTTTCTGGAATATGTAATGTCAGACTCCAAGACTGTTATCAGTCAAGTCCAGGATCTCCAATTAATTTTGCATGACATTCATGCAGAAAATATGGTTCTTAGTGAATCTTTTCAGGTGGCAGCCATGATTGAAAAATTACCCCCGGGCTGGAAAGATTTCAAGAACTATCTGAAGCATAAAAGAAAGGAGATGAAGATGGAGGAACTGATTGTGAGATTGAGGATCGAAGAAGACAACAGAATTTCTGAAAAGAAAACCGGAAAACTTCCAATGGAGTCCAAGGCAAATGTTGTGGAACAGGGGAAAAGATTAAATGGAAAGAGGAGGCAATTCAATGAAGGCTCCTCAAAAGGATATAAAGGTGGAGAGAACAAGAGATTCAAATTCACCGGCAAATGCTACATCTGTGATAAACCTGGACATCGGGCTAAGGATTGCAAGAGCAAGCGAATTAGCCAAAACAAGAAACCTGCTCAGGCCAACTTCACAGAAATGGACATGGTTTCAAATGGAGTCCATGATATGAATTTGTCTGCTGTAGTGTCTGAGGTGAACCTCATTGGAAATTCCAAAGAATGGTGGGTGGACACCGGAGCAACTCGCCACATTTGTATTGATAAGAATATGTTTTCTTCTTATCAAGTGGTGGAAAATGGAGAGCAACTCTTCATGGGTAATTCCTCAACTTCCAGAATTGAAGGACAAGGAAAAGTGGTGCTGAAAATGACTTCAGGTAAGGAACTTACCCTCAACAATGTGCTCCATGTGTCGGACATCCGGAAGAATTTGGTTTCAGGATCCTTGTTATGTAAGAATGAGTTTAGATTAGCATTTGAGTCAGACAAGTTTGTCTTGACTAAGAGTGGTATGTATGTAGGGAAGGGTTACATGAGTGATGGACTCTTCAAACTTAATGTAATGACCATTATACCTACTAAGAATATGAATAAGAATGCATCATCTTCTAGTTATTTGCTTGAGTCTTCTAATTTGTGGCATGGAAGATTAGGACATGTAAATAATGATTCTCTACGAAAACTTATACACTTAGGATGTTTGCCTAAATGTAATTTTGATAAAAATCATAAGTGTGAAGTTTGTGTTGAAGCAAAATTAACTAGAACTTCATTTCAATCTATCGAAAGAAATTCAAAACTTTTAGATTTAATTCACACAGATATATGTGATTTAAAATTTGTACAAACTAGAGGTGGAAAGAAATATTTTATTACTTTCATTGATGATTGCTCAAGATATTGTAAAATATATCTTTTGAGGAGCAAGGATGAAGCTTTTGATATGTTTAAACAGTACAAAGCCGAAGTTGAGAATCAACTTAGCAGAAAAATTAAGGTTGTTAGAAGTGATAGAGGTGGTGAATATGAAGCACCTTTTGGTGTTTTTTGTTCAGAAAATGGTATCATACATCAAACCACAGCACCTTACTCACCTCAGCAAAATGGTATTGCTGAAAGGAAAAATAGAACCTTAAAAGAAATGATGAATGCTATGTTGATTAGTTCGGGATTACCTCAGAATTTGTGGGGGGAAGCAATTCTTTCTGCAAATTATATTTTAAATAAAATACCCCGAAAGGTAATCAATAAAACACCCTATGAAATATGGAATGGAAGATCACCTTCTTTCAAATACTTGAAAGTGTGGGGGTGTTTGGCTAAAGTGGCTGTTCCTAGTCCTAAAACGACTAAGATCGGACCTAAGACTATTGATTGCATATTCATTGGTTATGCAAATAATAGTAGTGCATATAGATTTCTGATTCACAAATCTGAAAATCCTGATATGCATGTAAACACTATTATTGAATCAAGGAATGCCTATTTCTTTGAAAATATATTTCCTTGTAAATCTGGACAAGAGACTAGTTCAATTAAAAGAACTAGGGATACTACGATGAGTAGTAATAAAGACTTTGAAAATAATAGTGAAGAACCTAGACTTAGCAAACGTGCTAAAAAGTTAAAGTCTTTTGGTCCTGATTTTCTAACATATTTGTTAGAAAATGAGCCTCAAACTTTTAAGGAAGCTATGTCAAGTCCAGAAGCTCCTTTATGGAAAGAGGCTATAAATAATGAAATTGAATCTATTCTGCATAATCATACATGGGAGTTAGTTGATCTCCCATCAGGAAGTAAACCTCTTGGATATAAATGGATATTCAAAAGGAAAATGAAAGCAGATGGTTCAATCGACAAGTATAAGGCAAGACTTGTGGTTAAAGGATATAGTCAAAAGGAAGGACTAGATTACTTTGACACATATTCTCCAGTGACGAGAATAACTTCAATTCGAATGATGATTGCAATTACTGCATTAAAGAATCTTGACATTCATCAAATGGATGTCAAGACGGCTTTCTTAAATGGTGATCTAAATGAAGAAATATACATGGAACAACCTGAAGGTTTCTGTGTTCCAGGACAAGAAAGGAAAGTATGCAAGCTTGTTAAATCACTTTATGGATTGAAACAAGCACCGAAGCAATGGCATGAAAAATTTGACAATACAATTGTGAGGGGATTTTACCGAAAGGACACGCGTCAGCAGCAGCTCCTCTCAAGTTCTGATTAACTGGTAGAAAGCTGGTGTGGAGGGTGTGATACCCCGACCTGCACTCCGATGATTAAGTCAGTAGGTGTAGGAGATGATGAACAGTAAGAATATATTAGAGAGTTTGAAGGTCTTAGCTCTCTTGATCGTCCCCTCCTACACTGTTTTTCACAGGGTTATATAGACCACCCTTGCCATGGCCATAGGCGCCCATTGATGTCCATGCATACCTCGAATCCCTGATGTGTACTTCAGTAATCATTTTAGATAGATCTCCCGGTCATTCGTACTGCACGCGCATCTGCACACAAAAAGAGCAGGCAAAGAGTAGGAACTCTTCCGAGGTGACTGGCATTAAATGCAGCATTAAATGCCATTTAATGCTACGACAATGTTACCCACCTACCATCGTAGAGGTAGGATCAGTCCCAGGCGACTGGGCAGCAACGCCAGATCTTATAGCGTGTTAGGATACGCGATCGCGGACAATAAGACGACGGGTCCGTCGTCAGAGTGAGGACGTGATCGTCGTCCACGAGACAACGGGTCCGTCGTCAGAGCGAGGACGTGATCGTCGTCCACGAGACCACGGGTTCGTCGTCAGAGCGAGAACGTGATCGTCGTCCACGAGACCACGGGTCCGTCGTCAGAGCGAGGACGTGATCGTCGTCCATGAGACCATGGGTCCGTCGTCAGAGCGAGGACGTGATCGTCGTCCACGAGACCACGGGTTCGTCGTCAGAGCGAGGACGGAAACGAACTCAAACGATAACACCACACTGAAGACGAGCTCGTCGTTACCACACTTAGGTTTTACGAATTTTACCCATTACAAATTGCCCCTTTATGATACTTTGAACGTGGTTTGGAGTGTCATAAATATAGCGAAACGTTGGAGGAGAAGATACTGCTCACCTCAGAATGATGATAGGTCACATACTCTACACGCGAAGACGTAGCGTCGTGCCAGCTGTATTGCGCGTGCCGAAACGTCATTCCTCATAAATGCCTGGCAGGCTGTCATCATTATCTTCCGGACGCTTCGTTTTCCCGACGGTTACTTAACTTGGTCAAAAGACCATCCTGCCCTTCGGGCCGTCTACATGTGTGGACACGCGTACGATATAGATTGAGGTCATTATCGTCCTTAAAACCATGGTCTGGCCTATAAGTACCGAAGACCTGGTACTTCTTCTTCACTCGAATTTTTGTATCCTGTTACTCTGCCGGAATTTCTCCTCACCGACGATTTGCTGTTCTGGTTTTCTTCCTTCTCCGGTCGTGCCTCCCCTTGCTTCCTGAATCCAGTCTCGGTAAGAACTTCCTCTTTTCTTTTTGTTCTGTGGTTGTCTTTCCTACACTTCTTCTTCTTCTCCTTGTTTGTGACCATGTCTGCCGAAATAGTTAGGATAGACAGTGCCGACGAGGCTAGTTGCTCAGGCAGTGCCCCTCACGGTGTTATCACCGGTGCTTCCACATCCAAAACCAGACCAGTGGTTAAGTATGCACTTGACCATTACAGAACTCTTTTCCAAATTCCTTCTCACGTCCACCTCCATTTCGGGGAAGAAGACGTTCTTCCCGACCATCGTTCTTCTTGCACAATCGTCTACCTCGCTCAGTTCGAGACTGGACTTCGATTTCCCCTTTCTCCCGTCACGGACTCCGTCTTATCCGCCCTTCAAATTGCCCCGGGGCAAATGCACCCGAAGTTCTACAAGTACATGTCTCTGATGGACAAGTTCAACAGAGACGGGTACAATGTAGAAGCCAGACACGTTTTCCACTTCTGCTTCGTCGTGAAGTGTCCCGGGGTTGTTGGGGAGGGAAAGAAGACGTTCTTCACTTGGAGACAAAAATCCAAAATTCCCGACATCATCGCACACCTCCCCGACGTGGAACGGGATTGGAAGGAGATGCCCTTCGTGGTCTCCGGTGCTTGGAGGGCAGAGACTGCCCGTCCTGTTCCCCACGAGTTTACCTCAGGTCTGTTACTATTCAGTCGTTTTCCGTTGTCGACTTTTTGAAAACGTGTTCCTGTCACATGGCTAATAATATTTTCCTTTTTCTGCAGAGGCTTCAAAGATACACTTCCCTGACTTGTCCGCGGAAGAAGAGTACGAGCTCCGGAGAATTCGCGGCGATAAAGGGGACGCCTACGTCACCTGGAAACCGTCCTCGACTCGAGAGAAAGAGTCCACTGCAGCAGTAGGGACCAAAACTAAAAAGTCTCGTCGACAAGCTCGTCCGTCGTCAAAGAGACCGCTCGAACAGGCAGCTGTTCTTGGAGAAGAAGAAGAAATGGCTGACCAACCTTCTCCGCGACCTTCACAGGCTCCGGCCTTAACTTGTCCTCCTCGCCCTTCCCGTCCATCTTCAGCGGAGAAGAGGGCGGAGAAAAGAGAGAGAGTTGAAGCTCTCAAGACTATATCGGCGAAGAAGGCTCGGCGAGAAGCTGAGCACGATCGACGGGTCCGAGAGCGCGCATCTGCCGGGGTGCCATCAACTCAGGTAGCAACGGTTGGCAAGGGGAGTGGTGTCCCCGTGGAGGAACCTCCAATCGTCAATAGCGGCTCTCACACGGAAGTTGTGATTGCTCCGTCTCTTGTGGCAGAGACTGTTGCCCCCGGGATCGTCCCGGCCTCTGCTCACTCCCCAGCCGCAAATGTGGCCTCGTCTTCTGCCCCTCCTCGAGAGAGGACTACAAAGGGGGGCCCCGCCGAATTCTGGAATCCCGTCTTCCCCAGAGGGTACACCCGTCCTACCGTTGCCCATTCTGCGATGGAGCACGATTCTATCGCCACATCGATGATGTTGGCGATGAGGCTCCCAGCGGATATGGCCGCAACGAGGGACCTGCACTGGATGGAGATGTTCAGTGCTGCGAGCCGAGCTGTTGCCACAGTACGTTCTCTTTTTTTTTTTTTTTTTTTTTTTTTTACAATCTCTCTTTCTCTTCTTTTGTAGCTGGGCAACATGCTTGCCGGGATGTACGAGGTCACGGCCGAGAACAGGCGTACCTCCAATGGACTGAGGGATAAAGTCCTTGACCTAGAGAGGAGGGGAGCCGATGACGTGAAACGGCTGAATCACGAGCTGATGTCCGTCAAAGCGGATCTTCGGACTGCCAAAGGCACAATTGCCTCGGCTGTGAAACAGCGGGACAAAGCTCGGGACGAAGCCCGTAAGGCGACGGAAGGAGAGAAGGCGGCAGTGGAACAGGCCGAGAGGTCCGTCCTCAGGATTAGTGAGATGGACGAGATCGTGAACTCTCTCCGTCAACGGCTGGAGACGATAGAAGCCGAAAAGGCAGCATTGGCCGAACAGCTCGAGGAGGCCACGGCTGCGAGGGACAAGGAGGTTGAAGCCGCCAAGGAGGCTTTAACGGAGTCTCTTCGAGCCCACTTCCAGACGGAGATGGAGCGGCTGATAACAGAAGATCGGGTCGAGACGGATAGAGAACTCATGAACGAACTCCGAGAGTCGGGACGACTGGTAGAGTCTCCCCAACAGTCGAAGGACGAGGCCACCCGTTCTGAGGCTGTGGGCATGGAGATCTTGCCTGGCGAAGAACCCGAGGTACAAGGAGGGGGGCAACCCTCGTCTTCTCTTGGACCATCTCCCGTCCTGCCCGAGGCTCCTGCGGGAATCACCTCTGCCGATCCTGCTGCTGCTACTGACGACGTCCCGACCGTTCCTGATGACACTGTCGTGGTCGTTGACGTTGTCGAAGACTGATCCTTCCTCCTTCCCATCTTTTCCCTTTCAATTTTGTATCGGCTGTACTCCCGTTCATTTTATATTAATGAAAAATCTCTGTTTTATATGTACCTCCTTTTATGATCACTGTGTTGCAACCGATTGGTCCGGAATAATCACCTCGTTCAAATAAGACATGGCATATAATTAACTCGTGATTGAGTATAAATCTCATAGGAAAATAATTCACATCACTTCTAACAACGGGTCGTTAAGGAAGCGGTTTAACACTACGGACGTAATTTGACAACAAGTCTATTTCATAAAGACGAACTTATGGCAACTCGTGGTGGGACACCATGCTCAGAGGACATTCCATTAGTATAAGCCACCGGTATGCTCAGATGGCAATTCCTTTTATGAGCCACCTGTGTCCCGTGGTGAGTACCCTGTTCGTATGAAACGCGCTCGCCGTGGTAACTCGCGGTGGGACACCATGCTCAGAGGACATTCCATTAGTATAAGCTGCTATGATGCTCAGATGGCAACTCCTTTGTATGAGCCGCCCGTGTCCCGTGATGAGTACCCTGTGCGAGTGAAATGTACCCGTCGTGGTAATTCGTCTAGAATGTTTTTCAACGTATTGTTATTGGAAAAATTAACTCGTGGTAATTCATAATACAACTTTACTGGTAAAATTGTTTTAAATTCATAATGTTCCACGATTTTTGAATTACATTACCTTGTAAGTCTTTAAGGTAGTACACCCCGGGACTTCCGACACGGTCCACGATATATGGCCCTTCCCAGTTGGGACCCAGTTTTCCGCTATTGATTTCTCGTGTATTTTGGAAGACCTTTCGGAGAACGAGGTCTCCGACTTGAAGCGCCCTTTTCCGTACTTTCTTGTTGTATGCCTTTCGTAACTGTTGTTGATAGCGTTTCATCTGAATGTTGACGTCTTCCCGCTTTTCTTCCAGTAAGTCTAAGTGAATAGCCATCAACTCGACATTTTTGTTTTCCTCTCCGTGTTTCTTCCGTGAACGTGTTGTTGGCAGAAAGACTTCGGTGGGAATAACAGCTTCCGCCCCGGATTTGCTAAAGAGAACGGGGTCTCGTTCGTAGGGCTCCGTGGTGTTGTTCTGTATCCCCACAACGCATTATGCAATTCGCTGGTCCACTTTCCCTTGGAATCTTCCAGTCTTCTCTTGAGGGCATTTAAAATATTCTTGTTGGCTGCTTCGGCAAGGCCATTCCCTTGAGGATAATAAGGAGAAGAGAAGATGTGCTTGATGTTCAACTCTTGGCAAAAGTCGGCGATAAGCTTTCCTGTGAATTGCTTCCCGTTGTCAGAAATGATGGACTGTGGGATGCCGAATCTACAGATAATGTGTTCCCACAAGAATTTCTTCACTTCTTGTTCTCTAATACGTGCTAGGGGAACAGCCTCGATCCACCGGGAGAAGTAATCCGTGGCCACGAGCAGAAAAATTAAATTACCGGGAGCTTTGGGAAAGGGTCCCACGATGTCAAGTCCCCAACGAGCGAAAGGCCAAGGTTGAGATACGATGTTGAGTTCTTGAGCGGGGGCATGAATCAACTTCGCATGACGCTGACATTGACTGCATTTTTGTACGTATTTCTGTGCGTCAGCTTGCATGTAAGGCCAAAAATATCCTTGCCCCAGAGCACGATGAGCGATAGTCCGTCCTCCCGAATGGATGCCGCAAATCCCCTCGTGGAGCTCGGCCAAAATCCTCTCTACGTCTTCAGGATGTACGCATTTCAAAAGAGGTCCTCCAAAGGATTTACGGTACAATTCCCCGTCCACAAGGGTGTAACGGGGAGCTTTATACTGTATTCGTCTTGCTTCCTTTGCATCGGAGGGGAGAATTTCATTCTGCAAATAAATAACTATGCCCGTCATCCAGCTCGGCACTTGACTTACAGATAACACCGTGCGTTGCGTCTGCAGTTCAATAGAGGGGTATTCTTGATACTCCATGAGGATCGTTTTGGGCTCATCGGCTTGCATCATCGAGGCGAGGTAGGCCAATGCATCAGCATGCCTGTTATCGTCCCTTCTGACATGTTTGATCTCGAGAACATCAAAGGCCCTCCGTTGTTCTTGTAAAAATGTAGCGTAGCGCCTCATCCGCTCATCCCGACATTCATAGGCACCGTTGACTTGGTTCACCACGAGCTGTGAATCACAGAACACCCGGAGTTTAGAAACTCCCAATTCTCGGGCACTCTGCAACCCAAGGATTAACGCCTCATACTCAGCTTCGTTATTGGAGGCAGCATAACCAAGGCGCGTCAACTTCTGCACTTTAACATGATCAGGGCTGACAAGAACAGCTCCAAGTCCCGAACCGCTGACATTAGATGACCCGTCAACGTACAAGAGCCAATCGCACCACGCCGTCGGTTTCGTTCCTTCTCCAGTCCCTGTTTCCACAACGGGATCCTCCTCCGCGTCGTCTGGGAGTTCGTGACGGTCGGACTCCGCTGAAGTTTCGGCCTCCTCCACGGGGAAATCGGCTAAGAAGCTTGCAACGGCCTGCCCCTTCTCTGCGGTTCGGGCCTGATATTGGATATCGAACTCGCTAAGCGCCACGGCCCATTTCGACATGCGTCCCGCGGTTTCAGGTCGTCCCAACACAGTTTTCAAAGGGTACGTGGTGATGACGACGATGGCGTGTGCCTGAAAATAAGGACGTAACTTCTCAGCGGAAAAGACAAGAGCCAGGCATACCTTTTCCATTCTGCTGTAGTTGGATTCTGCCTTGTGGAATGTTTTGCTGACGAAATAAACAGGCTTCTCTACGCCGTCGTGATTTCTGAGCAACACGGAACCAATGGCTCGTTCCGAGACGGAGAGATAGAGATACAACACTTCACCAGATTCAGGTACGGAGAGGATCGGAGCGGAGCCTAGATACGTCTTCAAGGCGGCGAAAGATTGGGAACACTCCTCGGTCCATCTGAAGACGGAATCCTTTCTCAGCAATTCGAACAGAGGTCTGCATCGATCAGAAGACTTTGATATGAACCGGTTGAGAGCAGCGATACGTCCCGTCAGTTTTTGAACTTCTTTCCTTGTCTTCGGTTCCGGCATGTCTACCAGAGCACGGATCTGCGTGGGATTTGCTTCAATGCCCCGTTGGCTGACGAGATAACCGAGGAATTTGCCCGAGGCGACGCCGAATGTACATTTCTCAGGATTTAACTTCAGATTGAAAGTACGTAAAATAGAGAACGGCTCCGCCAAGTCAGCCACAAGAGAGACCCGAGTTCGGCTTTTCACAACGATATCGTCAATGTACACCTCCACCGATTTACCGAGCAAGGGTCCAAACATCAGATTCATCAATCGTTGGTAAGTGGCCCCGGCATTCTTCAGGCCAAAGGGCATGACCCGGTAACAGAACAGGCCACGCTCCGTTATGAAGGCCGTTTTCTCTTGATCGTCCTCCGCTAAGAGGATTTGATTATAACCCGAATACCCGTCCATGAAGCTCAACATCTCGTGACCCGCGGTAGCTGTGATTAGTCTATCGATTCTGGGAACTGGGAAGAAGTCTTTCGGGCAAGCTTTATTAACATTGGTGAAATCGATGCAGACTCTGACTTTTCCGTTCTTCTTCGGAACAGCTACTACATTGGCTATCCACTCCGGATATTGGACCTCACGAATGAACCCGTGCCGAATTAACTTGTCGATTTCTTCATTGACGGCCTCATGGTACGCTGGAGCGAGTCTACGAGGCTTCTGTTTAACTGGATTGACCACGGGATCAACGTTGAGGTGGTGACAGATGATTTCAGGACGGATACCCGTCATGTCTTCATGTGACCAAGCGAACACGTCAAGATTCTTCCTCAGAAAATTTACCAACTCCCGCTCTTCATCTGTTGTCAGACAAGTCCCGATCTGTAGCATTCTTGGCTCGTTCTTCGTCCCGAGGTTGACAAGCTTCGTGGGTTCAACGGAATGGTTTACCAGTGATTCACCCGTGCTCTCCTCTTCCACGGATCCGACCTGTAATTGCTATTTGAGCGGGTTGGGTGAGGCGTAATCACACTTCTGCGATGCTAGCTGGTCTCCTTTTATTTCACGTGGTCCGTCCGGGGTGGGGAATTTCAGTACCTGATAATAGGAAGACGGAACAGCTCTCATTTCGTGAATCCACCATCGCCCCAAGATAGCATTGTATGGGGACGGAGCGTCGATAACGGAGAACTTGGTGGATAGGGTGATAGGTCCAGCTTTGACTGGCAAGATGACTTCTCCTAGGGGTTGCATCGAACTTTCTTCGAATCCTATCAAGGGGGTCTGTGCAGGGACAAGAACCGCCGGATCCAACTCCATTTTTGCGAAAGCATGGAGATACAGGATATCTGCTCCGCTTCCAGGGTCGATGAGCACTCGCCTGATGTCGAAATCGCCAATTCTCATAGACAGGACAAGAGCATCGTAATGAGGCCTAACCACCGTTATTATGTCTTGATCAGTGAACGAGAGGGCCTGCTCGACTTCCTTCGTCGTCGATCGCACCTGACAAACTTTTGCCACGTGTGATAACTTCCTCGTCTTCGCTCGATACTGCTGCTCGACATCTACTTCCGGCGCCCGAGCGCGATGGATGACGTTTATGACTCCCTTTGGTGCTTCTCCGCCTCGGCTCACATGACCAGATGGTTCTCCCTCGTGAGACCGAATGGAGGGCTCCGTGGTGTGCCCCTCTTCTCTCCCAGAGTCCACGTATTCTCCCAGATAGCCCTCACCGACTAATCTTTCCAAGTATTCTCTCAAGATGCGACAACGATTTGTGAGATGCCCATGGCATTTGTGGTATTGACAGTATTCGTGCGCCCTGGGTCCCGTGGTGACGTCACGAACGGTCCGCGCTGGCCATTCGAAATATGATTTGTCTTCCATCGTCTTCATGATCGTCGCCGGGCTTGCTGAGAAGTTGATTTGGCCACCACGAGACGCGAAAGGACGTCTTTCTGTCACTCGATTTTCCCTCTCCTTGTAATGCCCGGATTCCTCTCGTCCCTGATAGGCACGGTCGTCCTTCCGCCGGAAATTGGACCGTAGATCCGTTCTCCTTGACGAGTCTGTATCTTGGCGGATTCCCAGCGAGAGTCGATTCGATCCTCCTTGTCGTTCAACGTACACAACTTTTTCCTGTCGTACGCGTCTGCGTGGTTCCTCGTCACTGGAAGATGATTCATACTTTGATTTCTTCCCTCTCTTTGAGGAGGGTCTGCTTCCCCACTCCACAGTGTCTACCCCTCGTGCTCTGGGCCTCGTCGTTGCCGCAATATCCTCCTCCATCCGTCCGTACTTAGAGGCACGGGACTATCAGCCGTCATCTTGGTTCGGACCAGTAAAGGGAAAGAGATCGTAGAGTGTGGAAATATTGGGGTAGGCGTTTTGAGGGCCGCCTATGCAAGTGCAGTCCTCAATCTGTCGATATTGGAGACTTCAGCGGTCCAACCGTTGAATAAAATATCTAAGGGACTCAGCCCCGACTTCATTCTCATGACGGCAGAAGCGTGAATCTGCAACTGCTTTCTTCTTCTTGTTGAGGATGTACTGGTCAAATGAAAACTGGACTCAAATAAGCCATGAATCTGATCGACCCCGCGCGGTAGAGTGCGGTTATACCATCGCGAAGCCGCTACGCAGTCAGGCTGATAGGAAAAGAGGCTTTGCAATAGAAATGTCATAAGGTTGACGGACATGCCATGGATTTTGAAGTCTGTTCAGGTGGTCAATAGGATCTCTCCTCGAAGAACTTGACAATAGTGTGTTCGTGAACTTTGAGGGGTATAGGATTGCGACGATCTCCTGGAGAATAGGAGACGTCTATACTCCTCGTCCCTTATAGCTTTTGACCTACTGAGCGCAGAGAGTGCTTCCACCATGTGTTCCTTGAACTTCGAGCAAACAAGGTTTCCACGTTTTTGGGTCAGGTCTGTCTTTAAAACCCGTCGCTCGGCACGGAGATCTCTCATGT
>JABCRI010000527.1:0-28471 GCA_015143295.1 Tetracentron sinense
AATATACCTGATTGTGATTGCCCTCAGAGAAGATTTTGAGCGTTCACCACTTACTCAATAATCAATTTTCGGTATTGGATCTTAAAGAAGTCGCATAGACTAGCTATGTATAGTCCTACAGCATCCCACCTGGAGGGATACTTTAACCTTAACTTCTTAAACCCTATACCTTCCCCAATCATGGTTGACTATCCAGGGCACTTTACGTCGGTAAACCCCACCAGGGTATTCAATGAGTCTACTTGTGCTTGTAATAAAACACACCCGACCATTGTGTTCCCTACACGTATAGGGGCTCAAATCCAGGCAGACGGTTCTTCACAACACCTATCCCTAGCCTTGACCTGATAGGCCGCCGGTTCCCAATAACCCGGGAAAAGCATACCGTACCTCTGTCCGACTGCCCTATCGGATCACATGTGCCTTATCACACCAAAAAAAAATCAAAAATATACAATCGTCATCATCTTTGCATTTGCATATATAGTACATTCACATAGAGTCTGTCTTTGTCCAGGTAAATGGTAGGACCTTCAGGGATTGTTAAGTCAATAGGCCAATCGTCACAACCCATGCATTTAACCTTTCAGGCGGCATGTGATGACAGCCTCCAGAAAACAATTGATGCCCTCACTCGTAGTCAGTGTCTTACTTGGGCTCAACACTACAAAATTGGATCCATCTTAAACCTATCCTTGGTTAAACTAGATTGGTGCCTCATAAATTCCGCCATCCAGCGTTGGAACCCATCATACATGTTCTGTTTTGGTAAGAACGAGTTGTGTCTAACATTAGAAGAAACTCAACACATTCTAGATTTAATCATGGAAGGCGAAGCCATAATACCACGCTACTAGACAACATACAAGGCAGACCTTTCAAGGTTTTTGCATATTAAGCCTATCTACTTGCAGCATGGTCTTAACGGCTCTTACGATCGGATACCCGTAAGATATCTAGAGGATTAGTACAGTCGCAAATAGAACCCTGACACCATAACAGCTAAACTTCACGGTTTCAATGCCTTTGCATTGATAGTCATGTCTCAACTGGTCTTCCCGAAGTGTCGCACCCTCGCCGACTCAGGTACTAGTAAGGGTTATCGAAGACATGCACAGCGCCAGAACAGTTATCCTAGTCATCCTTGCAAAGCTTCTTAGGGCTCTCAACCAAGTTGTGGACTACCGAAGGGGCATCTTCCATGCCAGTGCACCACTTCTACACCTATGGTTGGTAGGACACTTGCCTAAAATCATCCCAGTGTCTGTCGATCTCTGTGAAGCTTATACTCTACCTAGGAAGATTTCTCAAAATCAGGATCAGATTATGTCTGCAGATGTCAGAACTCTCTACCAATTTCTCCAAAGCCTGACAGAGGAGTAGATCACGTGAAAATGCGAGTGGCTAATCCAGAAACAACTACTTTGCGTTGTCATAATAGGAAGGTGATGCATGATACTTGCTGGTCTAACCGGCTCAGCCGTATATATACCACTCTGAGTCCTTTGCCAGTTCAGACTCCCTCAAAGTATCCCGGTAACAGACAAGCTGGGAAATGATTGTGTTGACTTTACAGTGCATTCGGAATGCTTCACTTGCCTCTTCTAGGCAGATTGGTGAAGCTCCAGAGTAGAACAGTGGTCAGACTTTGTGGTTACAGTAGGATCACCTATTAATTCAGGATACTTGCTTTGGGTGGAAGATCCTGACATTCCATCGAGTATGCCAGCACTAAGGGAACTTCCTACACTAGTTGCAGCACCATCAAAAGGAACTATTCTCATAACTAAAATGGTGGTTCCCTAGAGAGACATTCCTAGAAAGACAAAAGCAGAACCATCGGATTAGCATAAGAGAACCAGTGAAATTCTACAGTCTCACGATCGAGACATTGCAGCCATGTAAGCCAAGCTTGATAGTGTTCTGGAATCTCTAAAGATTCTTATTGGTGTCTAAACCGATGACCCTTCCACCCAAAACCCTACTGGATAATCCTCTGAACAGCCATACCGGAAACCACAACCTACTCCAGTTATATCCCTAACCCAAGACCCGTACCAGGTGGAAGTGAAGTAGAAGATGAACAATTTGATGGGATAGAGAAACCCAAGGCCTCTTATGTCAACCAGGATAGGTCATCTTCTTCAAATCCTATGCTGTCTCTCAGGGATCAGCATGAAGAGATCAAGCAAATGAAGAAGGAAATGAGATGAATGAAAGGACTTTTCTGGCATTAGTCTAGGCTACTCAACGTATATGGCACTATTTGTTTTCCTATCCAGTAGTCCTGATCTCCTGAATGGATCCACTCAAATACCTATTGGAAGAGCCAGCCATTATCGGTAGGACAGCCCGATGGCTTATGATGTTATCTAAATTTGACATCACGTACATGACTTAGAAGTCAATCAAGGGGTAGATAATCATAGATCACTTGGCCCATAGTCCAGCACAGGACTACGTTTCAGAACATGATCAATTCTCAGATGAAGTCATCTGTATGTAGAAATTGAAGAGCAAGAATACCTCGACTGAGTCGGACCCATAACACCGAAAGCATCTAATAGAGATCGATTCATCTTGGTAGTAATCAATTACTTCACCAAATGGGTCGAGAAGACCTCTTATGTCAACGTCACAACCTCTATGGTTCAGTGTTTTCTGAAAAAGGACATCATTTACCGATACGGTGTCTCCTATGAGATTGTAACAGACAATGCTCTAAATTTCTGTAACAAGGGAATGACTGATCTCTGTCAGAAATTCAAAATACAGCATCACAACTTCATGCTATACAGGCCACAAACCAATGGTGCAATTTAAGCCGCAAACAAAAACATAAAGAAAATCATAGAAAAGATGGCAACCAATTACTCTGCCTGGCATGAGATGCTTCATATGCACTCATGCCCTATAGAACATCCATCCGAACATCGACTGGGGCAACACCATTCTCTCTAGCTTATGGTATGGAGATAGTCCTTCCTATCGAAGTAGAAATACCATCACTCCGGGTATTAATGGAAGCAGAAATCTCAGAAGTAAAATGGACACAGGCCCGATACGAGCAGCTAAATCTGATAGAAGAAAGGCGACTGAAAGCCATCAACCACTCTCAGGCCTACTAGAGGTGCATGACTAGGGCATTCAAAAAGAAATTCAAGCCCCGAAGCATCGAATTCGGTGTCCTTGTTCTCCGAAAAATGTTTCCAAACCTCCCAGAGCCCGTCAACATGGACAAAGTCGAACGATACTACGCTTAGGGTCTAGATCTAATAGGCGATTTGCACTCGTAGATTCTTCAGGAAATGGTTGGGGGCCATCTTTGGCACCCTCCTTATCCCCAACAATGTATACCATTTTCAAGCAATGAAATCCGCTAGTTAGCCCCTTGAGCCTAACAACCTTTCTTTCAGCAAAACTTTCTTCAGGGACATCCTCCATTGCCATCTGTGGCATTTTCTTGAACTACGTCATAACTTGATCCTGTAAAGGGTATGTAGGCAACCTGACAATCAGGTGCGGTCACCAAAAGGGTTAATACCTCTCCGGAGTTTCCCCCGTAGAGTCAAACTTTCCCCAAGAAGAGTTAAACTCTCTCGACTTTCCTAACAGAGCCAGCCTCAAGGGTATGAAATTTTCATAAAAAGAAAACCCAAAATAGAAGTCGAAATATTCTCAAAAACCAGGGACTCCCCACAGAGACGATCTCTCCAGATCCTCTCCCCAGAAGAATATCCATACAATAACTCACGGAGACAAGCCGAAAACTTCTCCCTAGTAGAGTCAATCTCTCTCAAAAACTTCCCAAATGAGTCCATTTCAAATGGAGAAAAACTCTAAAGTCAACCTCTGGCAAAGAGGAGAATTCCCTAGTGGAGCAAAAAAAAAACTCCAAGAGAGTACAAATCAACAACAGGAGGAAAAATCTCAGGGTGTCCCAAACTTCAGTCCCCTAGCCTACATTTCGTCCCACTCTAAGTCCTCATAGATCCCCTAGAAACTACGAGAACAAGTGCAATATCACATCTACATCCCCAGCAAAATATAATCTTCAGTAGAGCGTCATCCAGGGCAATAAAGGGAGAAGATCCAAATCCCCAACAAATCGCGGGCATGAGTGAAAACCGGCAATGGCCTCATTGTGCAAAAATCATGCGACCCTTAGACCTAGTCTCACGACTAGGGGTAAAAAAGGAACAAAAAAATCAAGTAGCTTCTCATGAGGAAAACTGGCAAAAGCCTCATTGCGCAAAAATTATGCGAATCCCATGACTTGGTCATTCTAAGGGTAAAAAAGGAAAAAAAATCTGAAAAATAGTTTGACAACAAAATCTGGCAACAATCAGTCTCACCGAACTCCTAACTATACCTAATAAAGATTCCTCCAGAAACAAATCCCTAGTGGATAGTTAATACAAAAATTGTCAATGGTCTCTAACAGTTTTCTACTCCACAGCAAGTCCCCAGTAGAAGTCTCCAACTACTCTCTACATTCCAGCCAAGGGCGGGGGAGGGGCCATGGCCCCCCCAAATTTTTTGTTAATCATTTATGTTTTAGTATGAATTAATGGGCCCCTCAATTTTTTAAAATATTTTTAGTATACTGCCCCCCCCCCCCCCCCCCCCCCCCAAATTTTTGTCTTATATATATATATAGTGGCCCCTCCCAATTTTTTTGTCATATATATAGTAGGCCCTCTAATGGAGTCCTATCATGCCCTTTAGGTTACCACACGTCCCAATTGACACCCTTTAACTATGGTTAAAAGTTACCCACTCTTAGGGTTCATCTACTTATCCTTGGTTTTCAGAAAAAATATTGAATTTCTTTTAACCTTAGGAGTTTGTGAATTTTAACTAGGGTTTGAAAATTTTTTTTGATATATATATATTTAAAATCAAAGGATAGGTGGGTGAATCTTAACCATAGTTAAGGGGTATTAATAGAGACACCACCTGGCGACCTCAAGGACATTATCGGAAAAAATTCTCAAAATAAAAAAATTACCCCCAAAATTTTTTTCTTGGGGGCTACGCCCCCGAACCCTCAAATTTCATACCATGAAATCTATTAATTTTTTATATGTGTATTTTGGGCCCCCTAATAAAAAATTCCTGGCTCCACCCCTAACTCTAGCAGACTCCCAGCAACAGTCCTCAGTCTTCTACAGCAAAAAGACAAGCTCATCTATCCCCCAGCAACATCTCCCATGAGGGTAAATCCTCTGTTGAGTCATAATCCACTCTCCAATAGTAAAAGACAACCCATAAACCCCCACTAAGCCCTAACAAAGGCAATTTACTAACAAACCTAAAAGCTAGTTAAGCATTTTTCTAAAAAAATTTACAAAAAGTCCACAACACTTTTTTCTAAATATTTTTAAAACAAAGATTCTGGTACCAAGACCTGATTGTACCAACCTGCAATAAGCTGCCCCGATCAGACAACCAGAAGGAGCTGACACCGCGTATCCAGTTATAGTAGAAAGAGTCATGGGAAAGCATCCTTACCTTTATCTCCTGCATGACATCATTTTGCATCTAGGAATAGCGTTATACCCCACATGACAAAACTTCCTAGCATCACCCAATGTGATCAAAATCTAGCGCCCTTGAGCCATTTCAATATCAATCTAGCTAGTGCTTCTGAGACATGCCATAACCCTTTTGACTCCCCCGTGTATCCTCCACATCCTGTATATCCCTTGATAAACCCTTCATACCGTGATACCTCTTTCATATCCCTCTTTTGACACCCCCGTGTGTCATCGACATCCTGTGTATCCCTTAACAAACACGTCATACCGCGATACCTCCTGCATCTCCTCCTTTTGAAACCACCGTGTGTCCTCGACATCTTGTGTATCCCTTAACAAACCCGTCATACCGTAATACCTTCTGCATGTCCCTCTTTTGACACCCATTATGTCCTCGACATCCTGTGTATCCTTTGACAAACTCGCCATACCGTGATACCTCCTACATGTCCCTCTTTTGACACCCCGGTATTTCCTCGATATCCTGTGTATCCCTTGAAAAACCCGTCATACCGCGATACCTCTTGCATGTCCCCCTTTCGACACCCCTATGTGTCTTCGACATCCTGTGTATCCCTTGACAAACCCGTCATACCATGATACCTCCTATATGTCCCCCTTTTGACACCCCCGTGTGTCCTTGACATCCTGTGAGTCCCTTAACAAACCCCGTCATACCGTGGCACCTCCTATATGTCTCCCTTTCGACACCCTCGTGTGTCCTTCGACATCCTGTATGTCCCTTGACAAACTCGTCATACCGCAACACCTCCTACATGTCCCCCTTTCGACACCACCGTGTGTCCTTCGACATCTTATATGTCCTTTGACAGTACGACACCTCCTGCATGTCCTCATTTTGACACCCAGTGTGTTTTTGACACCCCGTGTGTCCTTCGAATGATTTGGTTAGGACCTCCGGGCGATGGCTATTTTTCCTCTTTCGGCTAATGCCTCATGAACATGTCATCTCTCATAACATCCAATCCTTAGCAAGAGCTTTAACCACCTTTTTTCCCAAGTCGCTCGCATCCCCAGCAGGTATAGGCAGGCACATTACACCCACATTTGCATAGCATGCGCATCATTTTACATTCCCTAAAATCCATTCTTGGTCTAAAAATAAGGTGATTCCAATCTTTGTCGTTCATTTGCCAACCTTGGCACTCTCCGACAAAGAGGGGCAGCTGTAAGCACCCAATTTTACACCTCTCTTGAACCATAGTTAGGCCCTTTAACCATAGGCCCACCCCAGTCAAACCATAGAAAAACCCTAGATCAAATACTAGGTCCACTCCAAGTCAACCCTAGGTCTAACCCTAGTTAAATCTTAGGTTAACCATAGGAGAACCCTACCTTAGCCCTACAAACGTAGGGCATGGGCCCAAGGCCCATGCGACACCTACCCAAGGCCCCTAGGACCCAAAACTCGTAGACAAATAGTCCCTGGGCCCACATAGGACCCACAAACCCTAGCCAAGCCCTATGAGAGGGGTCCCAAGCCCTCAAAATTCAAAAATCTCTGAATGTTGGTAGATCATCAACCGACATTCCATTTATGGTAAAAACATATCACATGCATGAGCATTTAACGCACGCCATACCTTGTTTTAGAAAAATCCAGGAATGACGGTAGAGTTTCTACTGTTATTCTCATTTTGGCCTTGTGAGGAAATGGTAATACTGGAATTACCACAATTTCCAGTTTACGTATTTGCAGTGCTCACCTGCCCTCCCCAGTGCTCAGGCACGCATCCTGGCCACCCCACTCCCCTCTGAGAGCTCCGCCTATCCTAGTACTAATTTCCTACGGGTCCCCAACTCCCTCTTCTGTAAATCTAAGCCTCCCTTAACCTTCAGACGACATGCCAACTCTCCCCCTACAAAAAATTCTGAAATCCGAAAGTCCCAGGAGAAGAACCCCATGCCGTAGCCTTGTTCCATCCCTATTCTCCACCAAGAGCAAGACCAGAAGCACCTGAAGTCTCCAAGGACCGTCCCAGGTCCTTCCCAAGCCAAGCACCACCACCACAGGCCATCACTTTCTCCACCGGAAGAAGCCAGCAGGGTAGGGCCTCCCCTACCCCTTTTCTTCTATAAATATATCTTTGTGAGCCCCTGGTCCTACTCAATGGGACTTCATTTGATATTTGTTGCATAATCCTAAGAGCAAGGGTTCTCTTTGCCTGCCTCTTAGGCATGGGGACCCCTCAAAGGGTAAAAGCTTTGGCCTCGTGGCTCCACAACACTCTGACCCTCCCCTAAGCTTTCTGGGGGATCCTCAATCCATGAGGAATCCCCTATAAGTGTTACAGTGCAACACTGTGGGAAAAAAATCAAGTTCTGGAAAACTTCCAGAATGGCGGTAAACACAGTACCGCCATTCTAGGTCTTTCCCATTCCAGAAGTTGTATACCTCTTTTGGGTTGAGCCCTGGTCCATTCCAGGGCCTAGACTAGATCCCTACGACCTCCCTCTACCTACCCTGGTTCTTCTAGGCTCACTATGTTAGCCTAATCATGGTTTAAAAACAAAAAATTGAAAATTATCCAAAATGTCAGTAAACTGTCTACCGACATTCTGGATTTCTTGGCACAGTGCAAAGATGACATCTGTGGGTCCAAATCAGACCTGGCCCAAGGCCCAAATCAGGCCCATGACCGACCCTAAGTCCCCTGGACACTTTCAGGGGTTCAGCACCCTTTAGGTGTCACCCCCTTACCTTGCCATGGTTGTAAAGCCAGTGTTCCTGGAAAATCAAGAATGACATTAGTTATCTTACCGCCATTTTCATTCTGCACAAGATTGGAAATGGCGGTAGAATAATTACTGTCATTGCTAGTTTTCACTAGAATAGTTGCCTTACAGAGCCCAAACTTGGTAGGAGGCAAGCCATCTAGGCCCACCTAGACCAGACCATACCCTTAACCTGAGGTTAACCCAATCCCGAATAACTTTTAACCATGGTTAGTCGATCTTACCTTAGGGTAAAAATCTCAGAAATTTCTTAAAAATCCTAAAAAATCTGAAAATATAGGAAATAGACAAAATCAGACCTTGAAACTTTCCTAACCATCGTAAAACAGATTAACCATGGTTAACCTATGCCTTGACCATGGTTAAGCCAATTTAACCTGGAAAAAATACAAGAAAATCTCTAAAATTGCCAAATAATGTAAAGGGACCGAAATCTGACATTGAACTCATTCCAACCCTGGTTAACACCCTTAACCGTGGTTAGATCACTTTTAACTCCGATTAAGAAAACTTAGCTTACCGGGCTAATCCTTCGGCCTCCGGGTCCAATCTCGGCCTACTGGGCCCAACCTTAGTCTATCAGGCTAAACCCTTAGCCTCTGGACTCACCCTTTGGTCTCCGGGCCCAACCTTAGCCTACCAGGCTAACCCTTCGCCTCCGGGCCCAATCTTAGTCTACCGGACTAAACCCCTAGCCTCCGGGCCCAAACCTTGGCCTCCGGCCCCAAACCCTCTAGACCATGCACTTGACTAACTTGATCAACCAAACCTTAGTCCTTAGACTAAGCCTTAGCCACCCTGGTGCACACACACTCTCCCCCTATCCTTAGCACAGGCTCATGTGCCAGAATTACGATCGGTTTGATCTCACCCCATGTGAGTATTTAAGCAACCCTATACGGGTTCGACCCTAGTTAGCTTTCCCCTTTTTTGGATTATTCTAAGCTAAAACTAAGACATTTGAATAAGATTTGAAATTAATTTGACTTATACCTAGTGAGTAGGTAACCATTACAAAATAGAGGTCTCAGGATGTCTAACACCGTCCCTTGAACTTAATCGAACCTCTTACCTAGACTCTAATGCGGACCATAAGACCATATCATGGGACTTATTCCTTCAGAATTAATAAGTGGCGACTCTAAAACTCACAAACACCAAACTGAGTAGGGTACCGAAATCCGCGCTTATAATGTTGATAAGTGTATTTATAGTAAATTTGTTGATAATGTTGGTGTTATAATTTGCTTATATGTAGATGATATGCGTATCATTGTGTATAGCCTTGTCATTGTTTTAGAAACTAAACAATTTTTGTCTTTTAATTTTGATATCAAAGACATGGGTGAGGTTGATGTTATCCTTGGTATAAAAATTACTAGAACACCTAATGCTTTAATGCTTTTAGAAGAACACTATGTAGAAAAGTTTTAAAAAGGTTTGGACATTTTGATTATAAAACCATGTCAACACCTTATGATACAAATTCTAGCTTAAAGAAAAACACAGAACATAGCGTTTCACTATCTGAGTATACACAAGTAATTGGTAGCCTTATGTATTTAATGAATTGCACCTGACCTAATATTGCTTATGTTAGAAAATTAAGTCATTATACCCATAGTCCTAATAAGGACCACTAGACTGCTTTATACCGAGTACTTAAGAGGAACCATAGATTATGGTTTAATGTATAGTGGTTTTCCTACTGTAGTTGAGGGGAATAGTGATGCAAACTGGATGATGGATTCAAATGAGATAAAATCCACGAGTGGTTACATATTCACTCTTGGTGCGGGGTGCAGTGTCTTGGAAATCTTCTAAGCAAACATGCATAGCTCGGTCGACTATGGAATCCAAATTCATGGCTTTAGAGAAAGCTGGTACTGAGGCTGAGTGGCTTAAAAACCTCTTAGCAGATATTCCTCTCTAGATAAATTAAACCAACTTCTTCTGTATCTTTACATTATGATAGTCAGGCTGCAATAACCCGAGCTAAAATCAAATCCTATAATGGAAAGTGTAAGCATATACGCCTAAGACATAACATATTGAGACATGAAAGTACAGGCATATACACCTAAGACATTACATATTGAGACAACTACTTGATGATGAAATTATATCCCTTGAATTTATGAGGTCAGAGTTGAACTCGGCCGATCCTCTAACAAAACCACTAGATAAAAAGCTAGTGAGTAATACATCGAGGGGAATGTGACTACTGCCTATAACAAAGAATCAACTATGATGGTAACCCAACCTATGTGAATAGAGATCCTAGGAAGTAGGTTCATATAGGTAATAACAAATCACTGGTTGATTTGGTGGTGCACTATCATATATAATAATCTGAGAGTCCCTTCCAATGTAGATAGTGCAAACTACAATGTAAGAGGTTGAGTTATGACTCTTAATAGATATGATATTCCTTTTCGGATGGTGTGTCTGATTGAAGTACACACTTGATGGATCCATCTATATGAGTGTGGGAGTGGGGCCACTTCCTATGAGAACTAGGCAGGTTCTCTAGAGCACTCATGAATATCCAGGTATGGGGCATGGCCTATTCATGCTAACCCGATTAGAACAACTCAGTTTTCAAGAAAGACAATGTGGGTAGTGAGTCGATTGGTTCATACAAAGATATTTTGGTTCATAGAAATTTTTTAATTTCACCAGATTTCTGTGGATCACTGCTTACATATCCTAGGAGCTAGTTCATAGTCCAAAAGACACCAACTAGATTCTAATGCTCCATCCTTTTGTTTATATTTTGAAATAAGTGGGGGATTGTTGGATTTTGATTGTGTTATTTCAAAATTCTCAAACCATTTGTAACTGTTGGTATTTACTTTGATTATCAAAATATTTTCAAAATAAAATTTGTTTCAATTCCAGATTTATTGCCTTCATTATTTGACTGTTATAGCCATTACTACTCTATTGGTTGTTACAGATTTTGGAGCCTATATAAGGGAGCTCTTCCTTCAACTTTTCTACAAAGCAAGAGCAATCTCCTCTACTCTCTTTATTTCTTTCCTGTAATTTTATGTCCTTGGAGCATAATAGAGTTGTTCGGTTTTTGCCTGCATTGCGAGTACACGCTTGCAGGCTGTTTTGATTATTGTACCCTGGAGGATAGACCGCCATCAACCTGCTGCACCAAGAAACCATTTGGGAGGGGCGCAATTTGTTCTTAAGGGCAATACTTTAGCACATCTCATTCTCCTATTCTTTGTTGTTTGGTTTTATTCATAGTTGCATCGTCTCACTACAAGAAATTTATCGAGCAGTGACGGAAATATTTCTGTCACTAATAGTCTATTATCCGCCACTAAAACTATTAGTGACGGAAATCTATCCGTCACTAATCCGTTTCAATTGCCCCCGTGGCTAAAGGTATGTAGAGACGGAAAAATATGTCCGTCACTAATTAGTGACGGAAAATGTCGGTCACTAATGACAAGTCAGAATTTAGTGACGGAAATTAATTTGTGACGGTAATATGTCCGTCACTATTAGGGACGGACATATTTCCGTCGCTAGTATATGCAATAGTGACGAATATATTTCCGTGTCTAGTAATGAAATAGTGACGGAAATATGTCCGTCACTATTAAGGTATTAGCGACGGAAATATGTCCGTCACTATTAATGACATTAGAGACAGACATATATCCGTTATTATTCAATATATTAGACACGGAAAGTTTTCCGTCACTATTAAGGTATTAGCGACGGAAATATGTCCGTCACTATTAATAACATTAGAGACAGACATATATCCGTTACTATTCAATATATTAGACACGGAAACGTTTCCGTCACTATTGAAGTATTAGTGACGGAAATATGTCTGTCACTAATTAGCTTGAGGTATTAGTGACGGAAATATTTCCGTCACTAATAAATTTTTTATTTTTTTTTAAACTCTGTTACATCAGCACTTATATAAAACCTGTACCTGTATAAAATCTGTTACATCTGCACTTATTTTCATCCATTCACATTTTCAACAAATGACCCATCCTGACACCTGCAACTTGTACCTGTATACGAATCCGAACACCTACAATCAATACCTGTATAAAACCTGTACATGGCAATCTAATTTTCAACCTATACATCGATCCATGCATTCACATTATCCATCCATTCACATTTTGAACCGAAAACCTCAACCTACAAAACAATCAAATTTTCAACCTGTTTGTTCATTCAACATGTTCAATAAAAAAACCTGTACATCCATTTAGTCTAACAACTGATATAAAGTAGAATAAGTAAATGGGGCATCCATATGCATATCAAGTAAAATATGGGACATCTAGAGCATAACAAACATGGTCTTTAATAAGAAAGTGTATGGGGAGAAGTCAGAGGGAGGAGATGAGAATAGAAGAGAGAAGTCAGAGTGTCATAGAGAGAGTGTGTCATAAAAAGTCTGTATCATCTGGAGTCTGTGTAGCATCGGGATCCATATATGGGACAGTGTCGATCCGGAGGGGATATGTGATGCGCCGCCCATATGGGACATCCAGTCCTCAAACACCTTCATCCTGGAGTTCATGGCAACCAACTCAGCCCGCATCTCATCTTGCTTAGCCACCAAACTCTCGTTCTGGCTAGCCAATTCTTCGGCCCTCCTCCTCCACTGGTCAGAATCTGCAGAGCGTAACCGGGAGGGTTTAACACCCAGTCCATATGTACGAACCCGCCCATGCGTGTCCGGCCCCATGACCTGGGTGAAGACCTCGTTCCTTGCAGTGCTACTGGTGGTCCCCTCCGGATGTTGGCTAACGAGCTCATCCATCTGACTCTGCAACACAAAATTTAGGTGATTACAATTTATGAATATATAATTACATAATTGATATTTATGAACAATCGATTAGATCATGTGATGATAAGAGCATACATAGAGATCAGCTGATGCCTGATCGAAAAATGTCCCATCTCGCCGAATATGCATCATATGATACATCTGCATGCGGTCCGGCTCTTGCCCGTCTGGATCCTAGGCTTGCTATCCTCGTGATCAAAACAACCATTTATAAAATGTTAGACATCAATTGAAAAGGGTTCAACCATGCATATAAAATGATTCTATTGTATAGTTATGAGTAGGTAAAATTACACCCTTGAATCCTTCTGCCCTTTTTTAAAAAACTTTTTTCTCTTTTCATTATTTCAGTGATTCAACAACAGAGAATTATAATACAAAATAACTATGGTGCAAACAATTTTTACAGGTTAAGATTCACTCACTGTTACGATTTACCCATCTATCCTTGGTTTTAGAAAAATAAAATTAAAAAAATTAACCACAGGTTAAAAAAAATCTTCTACCCAAGTTTATTGCAGTTGAAGGGGCTTTGTGAGAGCAATAGTTTGCTCTCGCCCATGGAGCGAACTATTGTTCCTTTCTAAATCAGAGGATGATAATGTGGCAATTTTGTAGGCCCACCACTTTCTGTCATTGTTAAAAAAAAAAGTGTTGGTATGAGCACCCCAATATTTTCTTACTGTATACCAAATTAACAATTTACTGGACAGCATTAAATGAGTTATATTCTATGAACACATCAAAAGTTAAAAAACTAACTAATACATTTGCTAAAAAAAATATCATTCTTATTAACAGTTAGAATGCCCTGGCCTTCACTGTTGCTCAATGGTGGTTGTGTTCTGGCCTTTCCATCAAAGATCAAGAGCTCTCTAGATCTTCATTCTCTAATCTAATGCAATACAATACCTTGTTTTACAGACCATATATACAGTGACATCAAAAGTTCCCTTCATAATCTAATGCAATAGAATACCCATCTTAAATACATCTGAGTGCCTGAACCTTGGTGGCCCTCTTGCTCTTTTTGTCAGGTCTTCACATGGCCCCTGTGTACATGCATTCCTCCGTTTCATGGGTTATGAGAATGAGGATTAGTCATAATTTTAATTCAAATAGTGTAAATTTCCTGGGCCACTTAGAAATACTCTTCCATGGTTCTCTGATTTTTGTTATTTGGAAGCATTCAAGATTTCAGAATTTTTTTTTTTTAACAATTCCTAACAGTTTAATTTATTTTCTCATTTGACACACACCCACCATTTTTGTACGTTAATCAATGCTTACTGCAAGAAAGGGGTTAGAACATGGAACTGTTGCAGAGATCCACCATTTGAAGGGTCCCAATTGGATTACCGTAACAGTTCGATTAATAAACATTTATTGTAAATTTGGAATTACTCTTCTTGGCCACTATGTTTATCATTTCATGTTCATAGAACACTGATTTGTCTCTTCTTCCTGCCTTCATGGTGTAATTTCCATATTCTAAACTAGAATAAGAAAGATCCAGTATTAGTCATAAACATAACAATGTATATATGTTAAACCGTTTTCATCTCATCGTATATTTATACAGTGAAGATAATAAAATTACTAGAATCCTTAATGTTTTATAATCATGGCAGAAAGCTGATTGGAGCTCGGTACTACCTCAAGGGTTATGAGGCATACTATGGGCCTCTCAACAACACAGAAGACTACCGGTCTCCTCGTGATCATGATGGCCATGGGACTCACACAACCTCCATTGTTGGAGGCCGAGTGGTCTCCAATGTCTCAGCCATTAGGAAAGAAAGAAGAAACCAATTCGTTACATTATATCTTACTGCTTCATATAACAACTAACCCTACAACATTGCTCAGAGATCTCTCTATTGAGAAAAGCCACACACCCACCATTGGCACTGCTTCTAGCGTATGTTTTAGATTTAATTTTAAGAATTATCTTCTTTCTTTTTTTTTTCGTTAAAACTGTGTAAAAAAAAAGTAGTGTTTTTCAACCCTAAAATAAACCTTAACCCTAGCCCTAATTTTTGTTTGTTAGGATTTTTCTAAAACAAACCCTAAAATAATCCTTAACAAATCTAAACCTTGAATAAACCCGACACCCATCTCTAAACACCCTTAACCCTGAGATTATTTTTTAATAACTCCGACGTGATGCTTGATGAATCATGAGAGAAAAAGTAGGTCCCTTGGGTTTGTTTGGTTATTTTCAAAGTGCATTTCCCCTCCTATCACAACTCATTGGACTTCACTATGTTGACAATCACAGATTACCATCTTTGTTCTTTATTTTTCTGGGTGATAAGGGTTCAGATATAGTTTCTTAATTCTATGAAACCTTTTGCCCCAGATGTTTGAAGCTTAACTTCAATGTCAATAGAAAAGCCGAGAGCACCTAGCAGTTTTTGAAGGGTTCATGGCAAAACTGCATTGTAAATCATTGGCACATCGAAATAGATATCTAGTGCCACTTTAGCCAATACAAAGAAGCAAACCAGGATTCCAAGGAGTGGACCACCAAACGACATTCAAAAAACAAACCACAACTACAAATACCCAAGGAGAAGGCAATTGCAGAAGGCAGAGCTAAGCCCCCCTTCAAAAAAAATGCAATATTGAGTAGAATTAGAAGTAGCTCTAGAAAAAATATAGATGAACCAAAAAATTCTTGACCCCCTGTTCATAGGCAACACTTAACCGATCTGCTGTAACCCAAGTTTTGTCTATGGTGGATACCATTTTCCTTCAGTGATCACTGGTAATAGAAGACAATTGAAATGACTAAGATATCCGAAGTTGGAATGCATGATTCATGTGCTATGATTAAGATCAAACAAGACTATTAATGGGTGGGGTTTTCCTATCCCATTCAGAAATACATAATCCCCAACAGTTAGTAGCTCAAGTGTTCCAGTAAGGAGTTGTGGAAATTTCGGCAGCACCTCCCCATGGCTCTCCAAGTACACAATTTAGACTTGGTGCAATGATTTCACCTTGTCAAAATATGTACTCAGAGAACAATAGGTATGACTGACAGACATTTCCCCAAACTGGAATAAGCATGAGCAACTAACACGTGGTTCGGGATTATGCATTCCCAAACTGTCCACACGGACAATTCAAGAATCATTTGGTGACAAATACTCCTCTTAACAAAAAGGGCGAATCAATTGTTAAATATGATGTTTGATCCACATGGGGACTAAACATCATAAATTACAACTAATGCGTCCAATTCGATGATAAGAGGAACACTTGTCACACAACGATGCTTGAACGGGAGATCTATGTTTTAATGCATGTACATACACAATGATGTTTAAAGATAAACAGTTGTTCATTCTTTAACTGACCATAATTCATATAAGAAAAACAGATCCCTCAATGATCTTGGCTCCATTAATATATTTTTTTTAATGGTAACTTGGGGGTGGCCCCGACCAATTTATTAAAACGTAACATTTCAGTAAAACATCTTTTCCCATAGTAACACGGCCCTTACTATATAATAAAATAGCATCTTCATCTCATTGTGTTAAAAGGGACACAACGACATTGCGGTCAGCTTAAAAAAGGACCATGCGTTCCTCTTCACATGTGTACAAAACTATTAACCAAATTGATCTAATAAAATTTGCTGGATTTAGAAAATTATGACTAAAACGATCTAGGGTTTGTGATACAATAAGTGAAGAAAAGCGGATCAAAAATAAATTCACAATAAATCAAGGTAATTTACATTTTCGAGGCTAAGAATTGCTTCTTAGCATGGAAGACAAACTCCATGAAATGTCCAATGTGTGTGAATTAATCTAGTTTTTCTAGTCATCTAACCAATTAAACCACTTGTTTTAAGGCCTCCATCTGAATGGATTCCTTTATGCATGGGGCTCTTCGTGTTATTCCTACGTCGAATTTTATTTGTGTTACCAACTCCAATGTGGATGATCCACTATTGGATAATGTTTTCGAACCGTCTTCCCGAACACGAACAAAGTAAGTCCCATCTATTTATTTTCCGTGTTTATATTGCAAATTTCTATATCATTCCCTAAACCTATCTAACCTTGCTGCCACAGTATTCATGCAGCCCCTGCACTTTTCATATTGTCACTGTAACCCCTCTACAACCATCCTCTTTTAGCCATAGGCCACCCCAGCTATTCCCTTGTAGCTGTAAGACACTCCAGCCCCTCCCTTGAGCAGTCCAACATTCTCATAGTCCCTCATCTTAATACTACAGCTTACCTACCATTTCCCTTATTGCTGCCCTATTCCCAGGTTTATGTTATTCAAGTTATAAACTACTGCTACCCCCTGATTTTCAATATAAGGTTGTGTGTGTGGTTGGTTCTCTGTGTTCGATTCTCTCAACTAGAAAGGAGGTGTTGTCAAATTCCCTTCTGTTCCTCTCCATACACTCAAGTAATAGCTCCCAGAAGAAGCCTTCACAGAATGCTCAAAGAGGCATCCACACCTCTCAAGATCCAACTAGAGATTAGGTACTTGAAGCTGAGAGGGAATGCACCCCCTGGCAGGATATGAAATGGAAATAAATCCAACTAACTAGAGAACAATTAAGTAACAAATGATCTATTGTTCTATCCTTCATACACAAAAAGTATCTGTTAGCTAATTATTGCCCATTGCTCTTTAAGTAGTCTAAACTTCAAAGTGAGGGGGGCTCGCAGTCGAGTATAGAGCCTATAAAATTCTAATTGCATATGGTATTAGAAGGTTCGGTTGACTCACCAAGAGTCAATCAAAGAGCAGCCCTAGCAAGGTTGTGGGATTCCCCAAACCCCTTATATTCTCTAGTATTTGAATATAATTGATTCTTTAGTCCTCCATTCATAACCTGAGAATAACATATCAAATAGGAAATAATTGGATGTTATATTGATCAAACGAATCTCTACTATAGAAGCTCTCTTGAACATCTGACCACAATATTAACCAACAAGAGGATGGGATAGAAAGTGGGAATGTCAAAAAGGTATGGGCATTGGATTGAAAACAAGTCAAATTCTATATTTTTTGGACATACCCTCCCCAACTAGGGGTAAAACCGCGCATTGTTTTAAATCCCAACTAGGGGTAAGACCGCGCTTTGTTTTAAATCTAATTGCAAATCGGATGAGAGTATCTCCTTTAAGATTCATACACTTTAATGCAATTTCTTAAACTCTAAGAAGAAGAAAAAAAAAAATAATTAGAAGGTTTGAATTATAGGGGAATGAAGCCTAAAAAAAACTCTAAGATTCATATTGAACTTTAACCTTGCAACAACCAATTCCCAATTTAAATCTACACCAGAGTTATAATTTTCTTTAAAGATCAAATCAACCCATTTAGAATATCCAAAACCCACCTCGATTAGATCGCCCAAAAAGTGAAAAACAGCTTAAAACTCAATCAGATCAAGATACCCACTTCACAGGAACTTCAAAACCCAAAAGGGTACCATCAAAAAACACCACGGTAGCCGGAAAACCAGTGTACATAGCTCAATAACAAACACAGTCGATGGAAGAAAATAAACCTAAAGACTCAACAAATAAATTCAGCATGTGGGTTATTTGAAGTTTTTATATTCTCTTTAAAATTATTTTTTTTGGGGATGATAATCACTAATCCGTTTATGGCTCGTAAATATACACCATCATTATTCAACAGGAAATGTCAAAATTTATGAGGCTTGAAAGAAGCTATGAAAGTGCATGGCTCATCATTATTCAACATGAAATAGCTTTATTCCATGATTCCATCAAGGCCTGTACCCGAAAAACAAATAAATCCCAAAAAAACAAAGGAATTTGAAATTTTAACAAAACAACATATATAAAATGGTGTGAGAGTTGGGGGGGACCAAAGACCCGTGGCTGAAGCTATGAAAAGGCATGACCCATCATTCAACAGCAAATAGTTTAACCTACTCAGAACCTGTACCCCCTCACCACCCACCCACCCACACACACACAAACAAAACTTTCAAAAATTCCCATAGTAGATAAGAAGGCATCCCCATACTGAATCTAATCTTGTGAATCTAGACCAATATGCAAAAGAGGTTAGCTTTCGCAAGATGTATCACCATAAAAGTTTAATTATGAAATCCTAAGAGAATAGAGTTCCCAATTATGAAATCTTAAGAGAAAAGAGTTCCCAATAAGAAACAACTAACCAGAAATAAGAGTTCAGTCACAACTAGAAACTGTAAATAGACCAAGCAACGCGAAATGCAAATGACTTTTTAAAAAGAATGACAAGTTCTATCCGATGGATCATCAATCAATAATCACACGTTAATCAATTGATCAAATTCTAACCTTGATATAAAAATTGGAAGTTACTGGAAAACCAATGGGTGTTTCATTTTGCGAAACCCCAATGACAAATGAAATCCTAAAAAAAACCTAAAACAACAATCAAGAATAACATATAAAAAAACAAAAGGAAAAGAGGGAAGGAATTGCCTCTCTACCGTAGTAGAGAGGCAACTAGAGGAGAATAATGAAAAAACATCGTTGATCCACTTAGTTAAAACAAAACCAGAAGAAAAAAATGAAAAAATATGAAGAGAATAATGAATATACACCAACACATATAAAAAAATATAAGAAAATTCAGAGTAAAAGTTCAGTACATTCCAAACACATAAAGCATAAGTTTGTAGGCAAAATAGAAACCTAAAACAACTGATGTGCAAAAGTTAGAAAACCAGCAGCTATTTCTCTATACCTCATAAACCCTAGAGTGATGGAAAATCACTAAATAGTGGTTTTACTCCAACCAATAAACCCTAGAGTCATGAAAAATCGAGGAAATATTTTTACCTGGACTCACAGATTAACTTGAAAATGCTCCAAACACCTGCAATCGCATGAACCAAAGTAAAAAAAAATATTAGGTCAAATTTCTAGAGCAAGAGAGACAAAGAGAGACGGATAGAGAGAGAGACACAGAGAGCACGAGAGGGAGAGAGAGACGGTGGTGGTGGTGGGAGAGAAGGAGGTGGAGGTGGGTTTCGGGTTAGGTTTTCAGGTGGGGTGAGTTCGATTCCGAGTTTTAGTGGGTTTCGGTCGAGGGATTTTGGTGGGGTTGAGGAAAATGAGAACCCCAGTTGGAATCCGAGGTTTTTGAATGGTTGTTCTTCGTCAAGATCGGGATTTGGGAAGAGGGGTGGAGGTAAGAGGGAGATGGATCCGGTTGCAAAGATGATTTTGGCGATTCAGTTGTTGGGAGAAGGGTTTTTGAAGATGGAGCAGATGAAGATAGAGATGTGTATGGAGGTAGAGAGGATGCGTATGGAGACAGAGATGAAGCAGACTGAAATGATTCTGGAATTGCAGCAGCAGATGGAGATGAAGAGCACAAGAGCGAGAGAGAGAGAGCACGAGAGGGAGAGAGAGTGAGACGGACAGAGATCTAGAGAGGGAGAGACAAACAGAGAGTGAGAGAGAGATAGAGATCAGGAGAGAGAGCAGTGAGAGAGAGAGGGAGGCGACTCATCGTGGTGGCCGGAAGGGGGTCAGGCGTGAGGACGGCGGGAAGCAGTGGCAACAACTGGCGGGGAACAAGTTAGGGTACTGTTCGCGGGTTTTGGCATTAAGATTAGTAGTGACGGAAATATTTCCGTCCCTAATAAAATGTCGTTCATTGGTGATGGTATTTTTCCGTCACTATTACAGGGAGCATATTAGTGTTGGATTTTTTTCCGTCACTGATAATATTGAACTAATTGTGACGGATATATTTCCGTCACTACTAACCATGATAACTCATTTCCGTTACTAATGTCATTAGTGACGGAATATACCCGTCACTAGTATGTCAACCATATTAGTGACGGAAAAAATTCCGTCACTAATACTCAATTTAATCACATAAAAATAAATTCCTTAGTAGAGACGGACTATTAGTGACGACGGTATTTTCCGTTACTATAGGTCATGTATTAGTGACGGAAAAATTTCCGTCACTACTATTCCGTCACTGCTCAGTAAATTTCTTGTAGTGTCTCTTCAATTTTCAACAACATGTTCCCATATGTAAATGAGTCCTGACTCTAAGAACGGACCGCGAGGTCTCCTTCTAGCTAAACTATGTCTCGTGTCCCTTTTAACCCACTTTTAACTATGGTTAAGCATAACTAAATTATAAATAATAAATTTTTTTTTCTAAAAACCAAGGTTGGATGGATGAACCCTAAGAGTGAGTAAATCTTAACCACGGTTAATGGGTGTTAAAAAGGAGGGGATGGACCAATGAAATCATACAGTCAGCTGACCGGAGGAATCCATTTACCATTTCCCTATATAAATTGTAATCATTCGGAGCGGATAGTCGTATATCTGAATTCGTATCCCGATTACATATCCGACTATCAGAATTCGAATAAAAATCTGACGGATAATGAAATATAAATATTTGTATCCGACTTCAATTAAAATATCCGAACTCAAATAATATTCAAATTATCCCATTACTTTATATATATATAATAACAATTAATATTTTATTTTTTTTATATTAAAAATAATAATTTAATGTATTAAATTATGTATTTTTTTTACATAATTTAATACATTAAATTATTATTTTTAATAATTATCGGTTGAATAATTATCAAATCGAATATATTAATATTCGAATTCGATCGTATCCGATTATAAACGTAGTGTAAAATTAATATTTGAATTCCCTCCGTTGAATAGGTTTTTAGATAATTATCCAATTAAACAGATTTAGCTACGAATCAAATGCAGATAATTTCGGTATCTGTTTACAAACCTATTGGTGAGACCATCTAATTGACTAATTCCAATGCGCAACAGATTGTGGATCGGGTCAGAGTTAGGTCAACAAAGATTAAACAGTTAAAGACCGCGCCATTTATAATATGGTTACCAAAATCAAACCGAATAAGGGACACTGCAACCTGCACCTGCCCGCCCAACCCATTTTAAAATTATTAATTAAAATGAAAACATTAAAATTATAACAAGTAAAATTATAACAATTGAAGTTCTAATAATATTTAAACTTAAAATCAGGGTGTGTGTGCTCAAAGGCTTGAGTTGAAATTGTAGGGCTGTATGTGGATATGTTGGTGTTTGTGTATTATCTAAAACACCAAACCATTAGCTTCCTCTTAGCCCATTATTCCACATCGATTGCCAATGATAGAGCATTCTCCTTTAAGTACTCCCACCATGGCCCTCTTTTTTGAGGGGTGTGTGGTTAAAGACTTGAATTGAAATTTTACAGCAGGGTGCGCGTTGTGTGTGTTGTTTGTGTATATATAAATAGGCAATGCATTGTTTCCCCTTAGCCCATTATCCCGCATCGATTCCCGATGGTAGGACCTTCTCCTTAAGTACACCCACCATACCCCTCTTTGTTGAGGGGTGTGTATAAAAGGCTTGAGTTAAGATTGTAGGGCTGTGCGTGTGTTGGTGTGCATTTTCATGTAATGCAAGTAATGGAAGGGTATCTCTTTTTCTGAGATGGAACCAAATCCTTTACGGTTATAACTGGATTCAGGGAATCTGGTAATCCAGTTATGCTCTTGAGGCTGCCACGTGTCCCTTTTGACGCCTTTTAACTGTGGTTAAGATTCACCTATCGCAACGGTTCACCCACCTAGCCTTGGTTTTTAGAAAAAAAATATTATTATTTTTAAATATTTTAATGTTTTTTAAAAAAAACTAAGGATGAGTGGGTGAACCCAAGAGGAGATGTCAAAAGGGACACGTGGTGACCTCAGGAGCACACTGCCCAGAATCCGGTTATAACCGATAGAGGATTTGGTTAATTCCTTTTGAGATTAACTATTACTGGATTGATTAGATAACCGGAGCAACCCAAAAAAAACTATTAAAAACTAATTTTAGTTTGTTGAACCCAAAGGGTTAATGAATCTTAACCACAGTTAATTGGGAATTAAAAGGACACGAGTTGACATGTGGGTCCGATTGAACTCTACCTGAGTTCAATCGCAATTGGATGTGATTCGATCTCCCTTGATAGGGGTATTTTGAGAAAAAAAAATAGTTAATAAAAATACCCTTATTTATATTTATAATATCTAAACTACCCTGCCATGATGGATATGTTGGGTTGCTCCGTTTAGTTCTTTAAACCGGAGCTCCTGTTCATAGTTGGAAAAGGAGTTGGTATTCGAACTCATAGTTTTAGTAGGAAAGTAATACATAACAATGCTATTTTCTCTTTCTCTCTCGCTCTCTACAAATATGTGCGCTAAAGCAAAACCACTGGCATTATCTATTTGATTCCTGCTGCGTTCTCGTGAGACATGAAAGGAGTTGGTATCGCTGTGGTGATCGGACTGTATCTATTCTATTTACTCATAGTCTGCATCCTCTCTTATCGACGAAATCGCAGTCTTGACACGATAGAAGATAATTGGGATGAAGAAGATCACTCGCAAGGGCTGAATCTGAATCGCTTAAAGAAACTTGCATCTTTGAAATATGAAGCTGTGGATATTGAGAGCCTCAATGACTGTGTTATTTGCTTGGATGGATTCGAAGAAACGGAGGGGTGTCGGGCTCTTCCTGGGTGTAAACATGTATTCCACTCTTACTGCATCGGCCAGTGGTTGCTAAAATCTTGGACATGTCCCATCTGCCGCACTAACGTTCTTTTACCAAGTTAATCAAATTGGGTTTTTTTTTTTGAAATAGGTCCATAGTTCTAGGCCTAATCAGGAATAAATTCCTTCTTCTTGTTGTTTTTTCTTCTTTTTTTTTTTTTTTTTTTTGTGTGGGGGTATAATACTTCTGAGACTGTCTTAGGGCCGAGACCTTGCGTGTACGAGATTGCATGGGATTTCAGGTGCGGCCCACCTGAAATCTCGTGTAATCCCGTGCTCGGTGGTCTGGGTCCTAAGATGGTCTCAGTAGCAAATCTTTTTTTGTGTGCTTTTTTTTTTCCTTGGTGTATAAGGGAGGATGTTCCAAACCCTTCCGGACAAGGACTAGTCTTTTCAGGTGTCTCTACCGACCCACTTAGAATTTTTCTGGACACCAGAAGGATGTTCCAAACCCTTCCAAGCAAGGACTAGTCTTTTTGGGTGTCTCCACTGGCCCACTCAGAATTTTTCCGAACACCAGGGCAAGCCGAGGAGTGAGATATATACACACAACCACAAAGAGCAAACTCGGGATGCTAGCCAACTGCACCAACTCCGGACTATGTCTTGCATGTGTACAAGTTTCACGGTGCCGAGGACTAATATAGGTTAAGTTGAAAGGTCAGGCTCAAGTAATGTGCCAGAACTACGGGCCTATTTTGGAAAAAACCCCGAATAAAATTCTTGTCATTGTATAGATAAGAGGTTTTGAGGACTGATAGGAAGGAGAAGGAGGTGATTGAACATGTATGAGTGGGTAGCTGCATCAAAATCGTCAATTTGAGGGGTTAGAGATGAAGGTATTGAAGGATCATGGTCCGGAAGAGTCATGCACCATTGGTCTTGATAGGTTCAAGATGAGGATGGAGGTTACACGGTTTTCTTCTTGTCATATTTCTGATAGAGGATGTATCGTCCCATGGTTGGAAAACAAAAACTCGTGCCCCTTAATGGCCCTTATGTCACTTTGAGATTATATAGCTTTTTTGTTTTGTTCATTCAGTTGATTTTTGTATTAAAAACTTGTATTGTATGATCTTCTTGGCAGCTTCATCGAAATTTTATACTTTTTTCTTTCATCTCTTCAGTGTTCTTTCCTAGTTCCTTTGATATCTCTTCTTCTCTCACTGGTAGACCCTATTGGTTTTTAGGACAAGAATGTCCATGTACCCCAATTTGTTTTTATTTTGTTTAGGAGGAGTGCTAACCCTACCTTCGGTCAACCTTTACTCTCACCTCCTACCAACCACTTGTCAACTTTATTGTGATTAAAACACTTTTCACAAAAAAAGTCTACAGATGATTGGTAGAGAGTGAGAGTATGACTTGAGGTTGTGGCTAAGAGTTGACTAAGCTCCCTACTACGTGTCATTAGGACTTTGTAGACCTTATTTCTTCAAAGAAGCAAGCTAAACCATGCTAAGTTAGTTATACCATCTCATTCAGATAGATACACATATTGATAGAATAAAATAAATATGCCAAAAAATTGACAAAGAGATATGTGTGCCTGGGGGATTTCTTTTTCTTGTGTGATGGTAAACAAACCTTAGTTGTTACACAAATATCTCTATTGCTTCCACATCCTATGCTATTGAATATACCATAGCATATAGCCCTTGAAACAAGCTTTATTGTTTCATCCATCAGCTATAAAATGCACAATCACTCAAATTTCATGAAGAATACTATTACACAAATTAAAATAATACAATCCCAGAATCCACCTTCCCTAAAAGGCAATAAGACTTCGTGAACCTTATTTCTTCAAAGAAGAAGGACCATGCTAAATTAGTTATGCCATTCGTTCAGTTAGATACTTAGCATAGCATAAATAAGACAAAAAAATTGATAAAGAAGATGTGTGTTTGGATTAGTACAATATCTATATGGCAATTATAAGTAGCAACATCAAAGTGAGATTGGGGATGGAAGTTACTAACCAATCTGCTTTGAGAAATAAAAAGCCTTTTAAACTAACATAAGAGCAAGGATTTGGCAGCAAATGGCTCCTCAGAAACTCTTTGTGACTCTGACCAGCAATCATTAACAAGAGAAAAAAAAAATCAAAACAAGGGGAGATTTCTTTTTCTTTTGGGATGTAGGGGATCATCAACAAACCTTAGTTATTACACAAATATATATCTACATTCCTTCTATTTCACAGGTCATTGCATATACCAGGAGAACAAGCTTTATTCCTTTACAGACAATAAAATGCACAATAACTCTAATTCCAGAAGCATATACTATCATACATTCTGAATAATACAACCCCAAAATCCAATTTAAGAAATAAAGTTCCTTATTTTCATGCTACAAATCTTTGTAGTAAATTCAATACATTGTACATTGTACAAACCAGAAAATCTGATCCTGGAACCCCATCCATTGTAGTAAAGTCAATAACATTGTACAAACCAGAAAATCTGATCCTCTTCGAACTGCCCGGAGTATAACCAAACTCACTGTGCAAATGTGGTCCAGTGACATCAACTCTGCCAAGCACCAAAGCAGCTTGAACACGACTTTGTTATCTGAAAGTAGTTAAAACAGTTAGGCATGTCTGAATTAGATAGTGCTAGCAAGCTTCGTGGGGGCAACTAGGGGGTTTTTTCTTTTTTGGTTGTGAAGACTTTATGTCTGGGCTTTTTTTTCTTACTGGACATAGTGTTGGTTCCCCAAAAAAATACGTTGCGTTCTGTTACTGACACCAACAATAACACAAATCTTTTCCGTTCTGTTAAGAAATTGGTTTTAAATGAAAGTGGAACTATTATTACCAATTGGGATAGCGATGCTAGCACCAATGTTTCACTATCACGGCTTTTTGTTTTTTTGACTCCGAATTTCGGCCAGCGATCTAGCCCCATGGTGATAGTGCAACGATCCCCCAGTTTCATCTGTGTGACAACCAGATGCAGTCGGTTCCACCATCCGGGGCAAGGGTGTGCGAGGGGGCCTACTGGGCAGGGACGGAGGCAAGCAGGGGTGGGGAGGGGCCATGCCCCCCAATTTTTTTTTAAAATCATCTAAATGTAAGTAGAGTTTTTTTTTTTAATTCTTATATTTTTTATTTGTATATGTGTGGCTCTCAAATAAAATTTGGTAATTTTTTTTTTATATTTAAATATAACGTTATTGATTCTTTAGCGTCTATGGTATTTAACCTTTTTAACCCTAGTGAAAGATTTATTAATGAGTGTTTTAAAAAGGTTATAAATGTCAAGCACGGAGAGGCGTAGGGACAACGTGGGACAAAGAAAAACCATCTTATAATATGAAAAAGATGATCGGCTTAATACATTTTCAGTAGATCGGAAAATGCTTAAATTACATCCCTGCCACTATGTGATGAAATGGGGTTCTCATGGGTCCACACCCTACTTTTTAACATGTACTAACTGTGGTTAAGATTTCACTTTAACCAGCTAGGTTAAGCAATCCAACTTAGTTATTTGGGGAAAAAAAATAAAAATTTGAACTTAAATTTAGTAAAGTTACATAGGGTTAAAGGGGGTTAGAAGGGACAAAAGGGACACAACGGTATATTAGCTAACTATGGAGGACCAATTAGTCAAAAAAAAATATGGTTATGGACAGTTATTAGAATACACATAACGAATTTTCACTCGAGCCAATTGGACAATTAGTAAAAAAAAAAACATATTCTCGGAGGATACTCCCCGAACCGCCCAATTCCTAATATAAAACTAGAGATTGATCCTGGGGACATTCAGAGGAGACGGACAATCAATGTTGAGGATCTTGGGGAGAGTTCAGCGCTCCCACAAGTCAACACATGTCCTGTTAACCTCGATAACTGTTGGTTAAGATTGACACTAACTGGGTAAAAAAAATATAACCTATTTAAAAACTATTAACGTACTATTAAAATCTTAACAAAGTTCAAATATTTTATACATATTTTTTATTTGGAAAACCAAGGTTATATGTTTGAAACCCAAGAATGAATAAATCGTAACCACCAGTAATCGAGTAAAAGGGATATGTGTTGACCCCCCCGTTGGCTAAATGAACTCTTCCCGTGTTCAAGTGTACTTACTGTTATGACAGAGCTCCATGCAGTGCTTGCCTTTAAATGAAAAAATATTTTTATTTGTTTAATTCCCTTTATTGGGCATCTAAAATTAGGTATTCAAAAAGAGAACAAGAGCTGAACATCAACACTAACATATTTATTTATTTAACTTAATATGAAGGGAATTCAAAGATAAATTAAGTAATAAATAATTAATTATTTTAACGGGGTTACGCGGGTTGGGGTGCGAGGTTGTAGTGTTCTTATTTGGGTTTTATTTTTCGAACGCTTATAACTGGGGCAGGCTTGGGATCGTGTCTTACCTGACCCAAAACTCTGAGCCGACCCCACAATCGTCTCCCACTATATAGTTCGAGTTTTAAAATGGAATTAATCCATAAGGAGGTTAAAATTTTATTACCGGGTTATAAATGCAGTAAAGGGGCTGTGAGTGGCCAGGGCATAGGACAATCCATTCCCATGCTGAAGCTTAGTAGCCGTTAGATTCATAAGCTTGGAATCAGGAATGTGATTCAATTCCTTAAACACCACACCAAAGTTGCTATAAGCTTTTTAGGGTTTGGTACGAAACAAAATAATCAGAGGAAAAAATCCCC